>NQII01006494.1:0-22959 GCA_002778355.1 Clitarchus hookeri | reverse complement strand
CTCACTCACTCACTCACTCACTCACTCACTCACTCACTCACTCACTCACTCACTCTCTCTCCCTCTCTCCCTCACTCTCTCTCACTTACTCACTTACTCACTCTCTCTCTCTCTCTCTCTCTCCCTCACTCTCTCTCACTCTCTCCCTCACTCTCCCTCACTCTCCCTCACTCTCTCTCACTCTCCCCCTCTTCCACTTTCTCCCTACCTCCCTTCTTCTCTTGTCACTCAGTCTGTTTAGAAAAACAGCCTTTACTGTAATTTAATACTCACCTAAGACTTATATATTTTTTTAATATTCTGTTTTTCTTTTAATTTGGCGATTTTTAATTTTTGCGCTTTTCTGCCATATTTGAAATGGTTTGAAATGTATTCAATTAATTTTTTTTAACTTTGGTTGTATTTATTGGTTCTACATCAAAATCAGGAATTTCAATTGAAAATATTTAGTGCTAGATTACACAGTTCCTTCATTATCAAGGTTTACCTTGATAATGTTTTTTAGGTGTACAAAATAGCATGTTACGTTTCTAATATTTTGTACTTTTGTCTAGAGACTATGGAAAGTTTGTACTATTATGAGGGAAGAACTGAAGTTAATTATGAAGACAGAACAGATATTTAATACACTTTTTAGGAGTTACAGTAATTATAAGCTATTGGCGAGGGAGGTTCTTATCAATTACAAGATATGACTAACCTGAATGATGTCATTACTGTAGACTGAGTAGTGAGTCGGAAAGCGACGAGCGTCACTCCAAGCTGCATCTCGATGGCTTCATCTCGGCGTGGGTCCACAGAGAGACAGGCTGATAGACAGCGCGTGCAAAGTCTTGCCGTATTATATAGTTTCTGGTGGCGTAATTGTCCCAAATACAGTGCCACCAGGAGGGGAGCTCTGCTGGCGCTTCGCTGATGTGGTTTATTAACTATTATTGCTGTAATTTGTTTGGGATTCTTCGCCTGGCCTGGATACCAATGCATCGCTGCTGTTCGCTAGGCTTGTCCGCCTTTACTGAATCATAACATCTCCCCCAATGTCAATGAAAAAGACATGTCCTCATCTCTTAGCAGGTACAGTGGAAGAAAAAGTGTGGGGAATATATTGATGCGGACTAAGTCATCTTCTGGCAGCAGGTCTGGACAAGGGTGGAGACTCTTTGCTACGGTAGGATTATGTCAGGTAGGATAGAAAGAGAGAAGGAAATACTGAGGTAGGTGGAGCTGCCAATGTCGTGAAGTCTTCCGTGACTACGCCTGAACGGCCAGGGTATTGTTCTACTAAGTGTGAAACTGTAAAACTTGGCATTAGGTATGCAAATATTCTNGCTAAGGCGTGCAAATACTCTTCCACGCAACCGCGGCAGACCACTCCAGGTGGGACAGATTCGCGTCAGCCTGTTCTTGAAGTCTTGCTGTATTTTTATTTCGCTGTAACTAAATCTGCATACCCATAAGGGTGGCTTAAATTAATTTGAGAATAAAAATTTTGAATTACAAATTGTTAAATGATAAAGTACAACATTAGACTACTCCCATCGCCAATAATTACAAAAGGATTACACAAATGCTGAAAGTTACAATAAGGTTATTAAAACTCAATGTCGAAAAATATAGGCCTAATGAAATTATAAATTACATGATCAGTCTTAAAAGTCAGTGCATAATTTGTCGATGTCTGNTGAAGTCTTCCGTGACTACGCCTGAACGGCCAGGGTATTGTTCTACTAAGTGTGAAACTGTAAAACTTGGCATTAGGTATGCAAATATTCTTCCGCGCGACCGCGGCAGACCACTCCGGGTGGGACAGATTCGCGTCAGCCTGTTCTTGAAGTCTTGCTGTATTTTTATTTTGCTGTAACTAAATCTGCATACCCATAAGGGTGGCTTAAATTAATTTTAGAATAAAAATTTTGAATTACAAATTGTTAAATGATAATGACAAAAGTTATTGAAATGATAACGTACAACATTAGACTACTCCCATCGCCAATAATTACAAAAGAATTACACAAATGCTGAAAGTTACAATAAGGTTATTACAACTCAATGTTGAAAAATATAGGCGTAATGAAATTATAAATTACATGATCAGTCTTAAAAGTCAGTGCATAATTTGTTGATGTCTGTTAGGATGGAATAGGATTAGTGTTTGGCATATAGGAGGGCATAAATTAATTTAATTATAATATTAAAAATAAGTAAAATAGAAGAACAAAAGTTGTGCCTCGGCTTGAGACCTCCTATATACCAAGTGTGGGAAGGGTGTATGGAGTCTTACGCTAACTTAAAGCTAACACAATAAACAAAATAGAAATTCACAAACACTGTATAGCATTAACCCATTATAAAAAATTAAATATGACAATTAATTTATAGTATTTACGTATTTTTGTGTTAAATTCATAATATCCGTTCTATGCAGTGTTTGTACGGTTTAGTAATCTCTATAGTATAGTATTTTACAATAATTGTTATGAAGCTATCTATCATATTACATTTTCTGTAACATATTGAATGTTTGCGGATAAGCCTGAAAATCATACAATAATCAAACTTAATTTTTCTGAAACTATAACTATTATAAATATTTTATTATCATCATCAGTTTGTAGAAAATTATTAAGCCTTATTTTTCTGATCGTATTTGATAGGTCTATATAAAATGTATTGAATAAGTTTGATAACTATGTAATGTATGTTCGGAGTACTCCGGCCTAAATATAAGGTCTTAAATTTTTTTTTTCAAAGAAATTATGTAATAGTTCTTTAAACTCTAAGTCATAAAAATATATAAGATGCAGCTCTGTTCTATATTATCTGTAATTACTTATTTCAAATTTTTTTTTGTAATATTCAATAATAATGGAATTTATTAACAAAGATAGAAAAGGACGACACACTCAATCAACTGACATGTTTTGTGTTTAAATGCAAACTATAGTAAAGCAGAGTGGTGTTGGTGTGTATGTGTAAAAGAGTTTGTGTGTGTGTGTTAGTGTAATACAGGCCGGTTGTGATTGTGTTGAAAGTGTGACGGTGTTGTTTACCTTATTACTGACTGAGTAGCGACACACACAAAGAAGGAATTTGCTGATCATTGTCATTACGCCACCTATGGCTGGAAATGCAGTGTGGCGCAGCTCTTAGTGTTTCGTCATTGGTGAATCGGACAATCCGTGAGGCTCCAGCTATGTCCCGTGTTCGCGGCTGTGCTGTCAACTCAAAAATACTGTTTATTAGTACAATGTCATCCTAAAATGATAACATACCTTGTGGGCAAATTATATATCTAAAACAGGGCTCTAAACATTATAAATTACAGTAGTGATTATAATTAGTTTTTTTTTTTTTCAAATAGTGCATTGAAAAGTAAAAATTTTCAAAACTTTCTTAATAATAATTTTTTTTTAAATTTATTTCTAATTGAAACGACACTGAGCAAGAATTGATTTATAGGTTTTCGTAAAATTCAAAATTGTGGTTAAAATTTCATGTAGTAATTCAGCAACTTCAAATAATTTTATATACTACTTTTGTATAAGTAATTCTGCTATNTGGTTAAAATTTCATGTAGTAATTCAGCAACTTCAAATAATTTTATATACTACTTTTGTATAAGTAATTCTGCTATTTCACTTCTCTATTACTTTCATCTCAAACTTGTAATTCTTTCCGTGTGAATGGAAATGCAAAGAAAGAGTTGTGATTTAATTATAATTATATATTGATGCATATTTACGCATATTTCTGAGTATTTTTGAGAAACTCAATCAACGGAAATATTACTGTTGAACTTATAATAATACGACTTGGATCAAGTCGCATACTTTAAATTGAATATGTTATTTAATTTGTTACATTAAGTCCCTGGAGCAGTTAAATGATATAATATAAGACTTTTTGTATGGGCGCTGTTGATTGTGAGTTATAGTTAGGTATTCTGCAAAAACAAGTTATGACACTGGTACTACATAAATACGGTTAGGGTCGTTAATTTGTTCTATGAAAATATCCTTGGCAGAAAGAAAAATCATTTTAGTTTAAGAATTGCGTACCCATTAGTAAGTTGCCTACTCTGCAACAAGTTGAGACACTTATCACTGCTTTTTCTAAACTCAGTGCCATTACACTACAATCACAGCCAATGATGCGGCACTCATGAACTCACCAAGGTCAAACTAAGTTGCATCCCGTATCTCTGAGCTAGTGCAGCCTGGCCCCCTATATTTAGGCCAGCTAGCTTCCAAACGAGACAAAAAGGCCTCTCTAGCGGGTCACCACTCCCNCTTCCAAACGAGACAAAAAGGCCTCTCTAGCGGGTCACCACTCCCCCAGAGACCCAAAGTGCTCCTCGCCTCCACGCGAGAAACCAAATTCGACCCAATGGTGAGCGACTTCTATCTACTGTATGCACCAGGGTTCGCCTGCGTACGCTCATTCGTAGGTGAAGTGGGTGTGACTCTAGCAACTCTCCCATTTCATTAGAACCCTTCGAGTAACACACAGTAATTCCCTCTTATGCTCTAAATCAAGAGGCTGTGCACCCTGTTAAATAAGGGCTGGTGGACCTCTGACTCTTGCAGATGGTTGAACCACAGGGTTGGCTAAACCCTGGAACACAGTTCCTGCTTGACCCAAAGACTTACATTCTGGCTGTGTGCAGTNAGGGTTGGCTAAACCCTGGAACACAGTTCCTGCTTGACCCAAAGACTTACATTCTGGCTGTGTGCAGTATTTACATTCCAACAAAACTTTAGAAGGAAACAGTGACAAGCAAACAGAGATATTAGAAGAAATAGGAAAATTGCAGAGGAGCAAGCAGTACAGGAAATATAAATGATTAAACTATAGGGTTAGGGAACATGTAAGCTTTGCAAGTTGCTTACATGCTTCCACATACAGAGCCTCTCAAAATGTGCTCTGTATGTGTGCAAGAGTGCTGATGTGCACTTGCACAGAACTGTCGGCACAGCGTTTCCGGACGTCCATGCCTGCGACCTTGGACGAGTTAATGAGCACTGGGTTAACTAATTTCATGCAAAATATCTTGATAACTAACGGGAAAATATTGTATTTCACGATTGCTTAGTGAAGAGACTTATTACTGTAGGATGCGCAGATATTATTAATCAGGTAAACGGCAGAATATTACGTTATTTAAACAAGAAAATATCTAGAAACTCGTTGGGATCATTTAAAAAATGTATTGACTTATATGCTTAAGTAATGGAAAATCTTTACTTACTCAGTTGTGGACATTGAATTATTAAACTATGTTAATAAATTAATTTGAACTTAACATCAAATGCACACAGACAATGAAATAAAGTGCCATTTAGTTACAAGGTTGCTGTCGCTATCAGATAGCTGAGAACATCATTTTATAATTAAATAAACGGGGAATATTTGAAAGGGATTACATGNTTGCTGTCGCTATCAGATAGCTGAGAACATCATTTTATAATTAAATAAACGGGGAATATTTGAAAGGGATTACATGGAAATGAGTGTTTAGGAAAGGAAAGTAGATGGCTTTAGCTTTTAATAATTGTATTAATATGGAACATAAAGCAAAGTTATTTTATTTTGTAAAATAATTACTGTCAAAAGAAAGTGAGGGTAGGTGGGGGATTTATTGAAATGGGGGTGGATGGTAGAGAAGCTGATGCAAGGCAGCGAGAGGGTAGGGAGGAACCGAGCCACCACCATTGTTATGTTTCTAATATTTTGTACTTGTGTCTAGGGACTATGGAAGGTTTATACTATTATGAGGGAAGAACTGNTTGCTGTCGCTATCAGATAGCTGAGAACATCATTTTATAATTAAATAAACGGGGAATATTTGAAAGGGATTACATGCAAATGAGTGTTTAGGAAAGGAAAGTAGATGGCTTTAGCTTTTAATAATTGTATTAATATGGAACATGAAGCAAAGTTATTTTATTTTGTAAAATAATTACTGTCAAAAGAAAGTGAGGGTAGGTGGGGAATTTATTGAAATGGGGGTGGATGGTAGAGAAGCTGATGCAAGGCAGCGAGAGGGTAGGGAGGAACCGAGCCACCACCATTGTTATGTTTCTAATATTTTGTACTTGTGTCTAGGGACTATGGAAGGTTTATACTATTATGAGGGAAGAACTGAAGTTAATTATGAAGACAGAACAGATATTTAATACACTGTTTAGGAGTTACAGTAATTATAAACTATTGATGAGGGAAGTCCTAATCAATTACAAGATATGACTAACCTGAATGATGTCATCGCCGTAGACAGTGGTGAGTCGGAAAGCGACGAGCGGCACGCCAAGCTGCATCTCNTGCATCTTGATGGCTTCATCTCGGCGTGGGTCCACAGACAGACAGGCTGACAGACCACGCGTGCAAAGTGTTGTCGTATTATATAGTTTCTGGTGGCGTAATTGTCCCAAATACAGTGCCGCCAGGAGGGGAGCTCTGCTGGCACTTCGCTGATGTGGTTTATAAACTATTATTGCTTTAATGTGTTTGGGATTCTTCGCCTTGCCTGGATACCAATGCATCGCTGCTGTTCGCTAGGCTTGTCCGCCTTTACCGAATCATAACAATGTTAACTAAATTAGTGACATTTAACTAAAACTACCAAACACAGTGTGTTGACAACAGATTCTGTATTGCTTTGAATGAGCAATAATTTATCCGTAAAAACATATTGATTCTGAATTTTGTGGTTTTTATTTGAACTCTATGGTTATTTTTTTGGGTGTTAATTANTAACAATGTTAACTAAATTAGTGACATTTAACTAAAACTACCAAACACAGTGTGTTGACAACAGATTCTGTATTGCGCTGAATGAGCAATAATTTGTCCGTAAAAACATATTGATTCTGAATTTTGTGGTTTTTATTTGAACTCTATGGTTATTTTTTTGGGTGTTAATTATTTTTGTATTTAAAGTCTCACTTGTTTACTCACCTGCCCTTGGTTTCCTTATAATGACTATGATGATGTCCACGTGCGAGGGAACTGAGGTTTGTGTGGATGATCCTGTGCTTTCGTGTCACCTCTTGTTGAGGTCTTGGTAGAGTCATACAGTTGTCACCACCCAGACCACGTGGACGAGAAGCAGGCTTCACAACAGCCAGTACCTACTATCTCTAACCAGCCATCTGTGGTCCAGGGCTGAGACTCCTGTCAGATGTCAGTCTCAAGATAGCTGATGCTGCTGTGCTACACACTCTCGTGAATGGTTGTCACTGCCCTGCATGTGGGGTTTGGGCTCTTGGAATGCCTGGCGGCACGTGCTTGATCGCTGTGAGGGACATGATGACAGGTTATGAGACCTCGCACCTCAGGGAGCTGTAGTTTAGCGTAGTGGCTAATAGTGTTTACCTCTCACCAAGGCAAACAAGGTTCGATTCGCATCCCTGTCACTCCCACATTTTCACATGTGGGTATTGTGCCAGATTATGCTGCTGGTTGGCTGGTTTTCTCAGGGCTTTTGTTTTTTTGTCCTTGAATTCCAGTGCTATCTAGTTTCACCCTTATCAGCTCTCAAGAGATCTCATTAAGAACTGCCCAAACATCTCCACTCTCGACAGAAAGGTGCTGTCTCGGAGTGACAGTGCGGGCCAACAAGCAGCTCTGCCCCACGTTCCACTCCCGGAGCACCATGAGTTACACTGGCCCCAATCTCACAACCTAGTGCAGTGTGCAGCACATCTGACTGGTGTGGATGAAGGAGATCACTCTCCTGGCCTCGACAGAGATATTGATGCCACATTCACTGCTTTGTGTTGAGTCACTCCGGTACGGTGACTCTTCAACTCCACATGGGAAATATATTGCAGTTTGACTGCAGTCACAGCTGACAAGTAGTGCAAGAGAAATGTAAGGAATGTTGAATATTGAGGATGAGGCAGTCCTGATAAACCCTCCCAAATTAGTCATAATGGTATCAGATGTTTCAGTCGTGGTGCTATTAGATGTTTCTTCACATGACTTGAGTGCGTACATAAACCGCCTGCTATTACTGTCCCTGTGAACCCCACTAGATACAACAAGGACTCTCTTCTGACTGTAGTTGTGTGAACTGAGTTCTAAGTACAGTGACCAAATTATGGACGGTGAACTCCAACCTTCAGACGAGGGGACTCGTACAGCAAGGTGCCCTGCCAGCCAGTCATCTCCTATCCTCTCAGAACTGCAGCTACAAGCACGCCCCTCGTGTCTTAAGTCTGAATTCCCAGTCACCATTAGTGCGACACAGCTGGCAACGTTTCTTCTAGTGGGAGGTGTTGCCTGACGTCCAGCAGGAGTCCTTGGGTCCGTTGTTAATGTAGTTAGTTCATTATCCACTGTGTGAGTGCACACGTATGCATTCATCTGCACGTGCTCTGCGTTCATTCATGTGTCTGGCATGTCAGTGCGCATTGTGAAGAAATGGGACATTTTTCACATGCAAACTGAAGTGCATATTTCATGTTAAGTTTAAAAACCAACTTAATCAGAGTTGTGTGAGGCCAAATTGTCAGTTGGAAGTTAATTAAACAGTGAAATTAATTTATTGTTGTTTCAATACCAGTTGTAGTTATTCATGTGTAAAATGTAAGATTTTACCAGTAGTGGGTTGTTATTTTGGAAAGGATTATGCTAATCTCAGTTGTATGAAATTAGTTGGGAAAGTACTGGTAATGTTTGCCGAGGCGTGAGGTGCTTGTTTGTGGTATGTTGTTGTTGCAATGAGAGTGTGGATTGGATTGGTGTCACTGTGTACGTGATTGTTGCTGTGTTGTGTTCATGTTTGATTCTTTGCTTTCTCTCTTGCTCTCTGGACTGTAGACTGTTGGGTAAGTTGTTGTAATGTTTTTTATTTTAATATTTGGAAGTGGGTNAACCTTCAGACGAGGGGACTCGTACAGCAAGGTGCCCTGCCAGCCAGTCATCTCCTATCCTCTCAGAACTGCAGCTACAAGCACGCCCCTCGTGTCTAAGTCTGAATTCCCAGTCACCATTAGTGCGACACAGCTTGCAACGCTTCTTCTAGTGGGAGGTGTTGCCTGACGTCCAGCAGGAGTCCTTGGGTCCGTTGTTAATGTAGTTAGTTCATTATCCACTGTGTGAGTGCACACGTATGCATTCATCTGCACGTGCTCTGTGTTCATTCATGTGTCTGACATGCCAGTGCGCATTGTGAAGAAATGGGGGATTTTTCACATGCAAACTGAAGTGCATATTTCATGTTAAGTTTAAAACCAACTTAATCAGAGTTGTGTGAGGCCAAATTGTCAGTTGGAAGTTAATTAAACAGTGAAATTAATTTATTGTTGTTTCAATACCAGTTGTAGTTATTCATGTGTAAAATGTAAGATTGTACCAGTAGTGGGTTGTTATTTTGGAAAGGATTATGCTAATCTCAGTTGTATGAAATTAGTTGGGAAAGTACTGGTAATGTTTGCCAAGGCGTGAGGTGCTTGTTCGTGGTATGTTGTTGTTGCAATGAGAGTGTGGATTGGATTGGTGTCACTGTGTACGTGATTGTTGCTGTGTTGTGTTCATGTTTGATTCTTTGCTTCCTCTCTTGCTCTCTGGACTGTAGACTGTTGGGTAAGTTGTTGTAATGTTTTTTATTTTAATATTTGGAAGTGGGTNCCTCTCTTGCTCTCTGGACTGTAGACTGTTGGGTAAGTTGTTGTAATGTTTTTTATTTTAATATTTGGAAGTGGGTTGTTATGCAGGGTGTATGCATGCTGTGTGTTGTCTTAGTCATTTGCTTTTGCTGAATTGTTCTCTCTTAATTGTAGTTACATTACTAACACTGTCACATATTCTTATTGCCAACCATGCTTCATTTCTTAACAGCGTAGTTAACCAAACAGCATAGAAGTGGATCGTGGTGAAGCATCGTGTGACACATTGCCTTGGCTTTGATAACCTTCTCACTACAATTTATAAGGTTTTTGTTAAATTAGCCGTTGTGCAAAAGTTAAATTTGGCAGTTAGTGATTTTTAATTTGTTGATGACCATGTCTTGTAGAGTCAGGAAAATGTTACTGTGTACACACCATTACACAGGCAGTTACACACACTAGTGTGCACTGTGGGTATACATTACTGTGTACACACCATTACACAGGCAGTTACACACACTAGTGTGCACTGTGGGTACACATTACTGAAGATATTTATTTCAGGAAAACTAAATGAAGATTTTTTCAATATTGTTTTCTCTGTTACCTGTTATGCAAGTTATTGCAGATCTATTAATGTGGAGTACAAATAAACCATTATTATTTTATAATAATTTTCACAAAAATTAGTTTTTTATACAAAGTTTCATTATGCATTTAAATATTGTATTTTATTTAAAACTTGCCCACGAAGAAGTTGCTGCAATATGCAGTCATCATGCCCAGATATGCATATGCAAGTGCATGTAAGTGCATGAACTCACATTAGTACACATACACTTGCATTCANTCATCATGCCCAGATATGCATATGCAAGTGCATGTAAGTGCATGAACTCACATTAGTACACATACACTTGCATTCATATATAAGCCTATCACTACTCGAATAGTTCATTTCAAATGAAAATATTTATCTACGCTGCTTGTATAATGCGACATTTTAATGGCTTCACAATTTTTTTCATAATTTTGTTTTACTTTTTTGTAGTTATTAACACAACATTTTTGCACACATGCTATCAGTATTTTTCTGCCACGGTACCTATTACCCCACGCTTCTGTTCTCATTCATTCTGCTGTATTGTTATCAATGTATATCTTCCATATTGGTTTTTCACTTTTGTATCCTTACAGGATGTTTCATGTATATAGTTCACACTGTTGTACGGTAATGCTTTAACAACTGCATGTTGGTTTGATTAATATAGTTTGTTATGATATATTTTAATCCAGGTATTTAGTGTGCTTGGGTGCTAACAAAAGAGAGCTGGTGACGACTGCATATTTCTCTCGCGTGTTGCCATAGTAACAATCAGATAAACATTTCAAGGTACAGTAAGTCCTGCTGTAACCAGGGATGTGCTAAATGTATGTTATTATTTGATAGAAGGCTAAACTTTACCATTCTGTACACTCACGTCGTGATTTGTTGACCGCTGATCTTCTCAAAGCATCCTGTCACTCTGCTGTTGAGGTTCATTACTGTTTCAGAGAGACCCTCCACGTGTCCTCAACTTGAACAAACTGTCAGTCAGTGGCAGAAGTTAGACTAAAGTACAGAGTCTTGGAGTTGAGTCGTCTACCAGATACCAACATGTTTTTTGCATGTATTTAGATGTAACGTTTTTTTGCGACAATCATTATAACTTCATAGGATTAGTGTTTTTCCTTAAAAAGAAAAAAAAAGTGTTAAATTCATAGGTAGGTTTTTAGGTACTCCAAAACAGTGATTTGCATTATTTCGTAGTCAGTTGAATGGGATAAATGGTGAGGATGTAAGTCATTGCAAATAAGTAAATAAGCAAAGAAATTATTTATAGATCTTCATATTGTCAAGAGTTTTTTTTTACTACTGTAGTTTCTTTTGCCTAAATTTATGTGAACATTTGTAAATTTTTTACATACTTGAGTCTTTTAAATGAAACGGTTCCTTGTGCTCTGCTCACAGCTTATGTCAGGAAAAGACAATTGTCGCATCCTAATTACCACCTCCAGTACATTGCTTCTCTGTACACATTATTGTTTACATACTTCACAATGGTGTCGTGACTGTTGGGTTGTCAGAGCACATGAAAAGACAAAAACTCTTTGTCAGTTTTAAAAAATTTCTTTTCTTGGCTTTATAGTGTGCGTAATAAATTGGCCTTTTTTTTTTTAATGTATGACTCATATTAATAAAATTTTCGTTTTCAGTGTTTTTGATGTTTGTCACACTTTCAGTAACTTTGGAGTATATGTAGAACTGCCTTGACATGCAGTATTGGAATGTATCTTCTGATCCAAGTTAGAGTCATCAATCCTGTATTGTAAACAACTGGCTCAGAGGACAAAGCCACTGGTAATTGAACTTTCAGAGTTCCAGCCATAGAAGATGGTATTTGGAACTTTCTGCTCTGTAAAATCTTGTCCTGATGACTGTGTGGTTGGCTGCAAGGCTAGCATGTGTACCGGTGTGTGCTGTATCGTTGCAACAAATTTAATTGATTCAGCACTTCGAAATGACAGTGGTTGCAAGATCTCACTCGCTTCTCAGGAAGGTCTATCCCTCCTTCCACTGACAAAACCTCCTATCCTAGCTATTGAGAGGGAAAGAGTCATCTCACCCCCTCCAACACAAATGGTCTAATGCTCCCTTCCATTTGCCACTTAATAGGTTGCTATATGCCTGGAATGTTTTGTAGGTTCATCAATATTGAACATGCATTTTTTCTTTTCCCAGTTGATTTTACATTATGTACACCATTTTGGTAATTTATCTTTATGTAATCACTTGACTATTACTGTTGCCTGATCTGCGCTTATTTGAAAATCCTTCCCTATGTGACAGATGGGTAGGAGCAAAAAGTTGNTCATCATGCCCAGATATGCATATGCAAGTGCATGTAAGTGCATGAACTCACATTAGTACACATACACTTGCATTCACATATAAGCCTATCACTACTCGAATAGTTCATTTCAAATGAAAATATTTGTCTACGCTGCTTGTATAATGCGACATTTTAATGGCTTCACAATTTTTTTCATAATTTTGTTTTACTTTTTTGTAGTTATTAACACAACATTTTTGCACACATGCTATCAGTATTTTTCTGCCACGGTACCTATTACCCCACGCTTCTGTTCTCATTCATTCTGCTGTATTGTTATCAATGTATATCTTCCATATTGGTTTTTCACTTTCTTATCCTTACAGGATGTTTCATGTATATAGTTCACACTGTTGTACGGTAATGCTTTAACAACTGCATGTTGGTTTGATTAATATAGTTTGTTATGATATATTTTAATCCAGGTATTTAGTGTGCTTGGGTGCTAACAAAAGAGAGCTGGTGACGACTGCATATTTCTCTCGCGTGTTGCCATAGTAACAATCAGATAAACATTTCAAGGTACAGTAAGTCCTGCTGTAACCAGGGATGTGCTAAATGTATGTTATTATTTGATAGAAGGCTAAACTTTACCATTCTGTACACTCACGTCGTGATTTGTTGACCGCTGATCTTCTCAAAGCATCCTGTCACTCTGCTGTTGAGGTTCATTACTGTTTCAGAGAGACCCTCCACGTGTCCTCAACTTGAACAAACTGTCAGTCAGTGGCAGAAGTTAGACTAAAGTACAGAGTCTTGGAGTTGNCAGTCAGTGGCAGAAGTTAGACTAAAGTACAGAGTCTTGGAGTTGAGTCGGCTACCAGATACCAACATGTTTTTTGCATGTATTTAGATGTAACGTTTTTTTGCGACAATCATTATAACTTCATAGGATTAGTGTTTTTCCTTAAAAAGAAAAAAAAAAGTGTTAAATTCATAGGTAGGTTTCTAGGTACTCCAAAACAGTGATTTGCATTATTTCGTAGTCAGTTGAATGGGATAAATGGTGAGGATGTAAGTCATTNTTAGGTACTCCAAAACAGTGATTTGCATTATTTCGTAGTCAGTTGAATGGGATAAATGGTGAGGATGTAAGTCATTGCAAATAAGTAAATAAGCAAAGAAATTATTTATAGATCTTCATATTGTCAAGAGTTTTTTTTTACTACTGTAGTTTCTTTTGCCTAAATTTATGTGAACATTTGTAAATTTTTTACATACTTGAGTCTTTTAAATGAAACGGTTCCTTGTGCTCTGCTCACAGCTTATGTCAGGAAAAGACAATTGTCGCATCCTAATTACCACCTCCAGTACATTGCTTCTCTGTACACATTATTGTTTACATACTTCACAATGGTGTCGTGACTGTTGGGTTGTCAGAGCACATGAAAAGACAAAAACTCTTTGTCAGTTTNTTTACATACTTCACAATGGTGTCGTGACTGTTGGGTTGTCAGAGCACATGAAAAGACAAAAACTCTTTGTCAGTTTAAAAAAATTTCTTTTCGTGGCTTTATAGTGTGCGTAATAAATTGGCCTTTTTTTTTTTTTTAATGTATGACTCATATTAATAAAATTTTCGTTTTCAGTGTTTTTGATGTTTTTCACACTTTCAGTAACTTTGGAGTATATGTAGAACTGCCTTGACATGCAGTATTGGAATGTATCTTCTGATCCAAGTTAGAGTCATCAATCCTGTATTGTAAACAACTGGCTCAGAGGACAAAGCCACTGGTAATTGAACTTTCAGAGTTCCAGCCATAGAAGATGGTATTTGGAACTTTCTGCTCTGTAAAATCTTGTCCTGATGACTGTGTGGTTGGCTGCAAGGCTAGCATGTGTGCGGGTGTGTGCTGTATCGTTGCAACAAATTTAATTGATTCAGCACTTCGAAATGACAGTGGTTGCAAGATCTCACTCGCTTCTCAGGAAGGTCTACCCCTCCTTCCACTGACAAAACCTCCTATCCTAGCTATTGAGGGGGAAAGAGTCATCTCACCCCCTCCAACACAAATGGTCTAATGCTCCCTTCCGTTTGCCACTTAATAGGTTGCTATATGCCTGGAATGTTTTGTAGGTTCATCAATATTGAACATGCATTTTTTCATTTCCCAGTTGATTTTACATTATGTACACCATTTTGGTAATTTATCTTTATGTAATCACTTCACTATTACTGTTGCCTGATCTGCGCTTATTTGAAAATCCTTCCCTATGTGACAGATGGGTAGGAGCAAAAAGTTGAGGAGAGACTGAGGCTCCACCTATCTGGTGGTTTAAGAGTCAGTCATGTCGGAAGCCTTCCTCCCAGATGGGGGAAGCAGGCAACGTCGTCTTTATGGGGTTTTTGTTGGTTGTGGTGATCTGTGCCTTGAACAATTCAATAATGGCCCGCTGGGCACAGGGAGGAGCTCTGCTTGGGGTTGGCCTTGTCTGAACTCTGGCGGGAGCGTAGCTGGGTTGGGGTTCCAGGCATATCACCACTTTCCCTACGGCATTAACTGCAGGCTTCTTGGGCAACTTAGAGCGCAGCGGAGATACGATGTGAGGAACGTGCCACTGTAGTCTGAAGTAGGTGTCTAAGCCCTTGCTGGAAGATGTCCTTCTCTGACATGCTGCAGCCTCTCTCTTCCAGGTGTATACCCTGTTGGTGCTCTGCTCAGTTTCCACCTGGCTCCCAACTAGGGCTAGCGTCTGTATGGCTGCTGTATCCCGCCCAGCCCTGTGGCGACGCATATAGTCTGGAAATAACTTGGAAGGGGTGACAGTGGGTGTTCCATAGGGGCAGGCACGGCTTCGTAGGATGAAGGTGGTTGGTAGATGCCTACTATTGGCTTCCTGCAAGTACGTTGGCTGGGCGGGATGTCGCCGGCAGACCCAAGCACTTATAAAAGGGGGCAATAGCTGGATGGGGCGCTGCTCCCGTGTTACTCGGCAAGGCAGGAAGTCGCCAAGGATTAAAGTAACGCGCAAAGTCAGGGCTCCCGGAAGGCAAGGAAGGACTATCGAGCGGCAACGTGAGCCCGCTCCTGGAACATTGTTGGCGGACCACTAGGACGAAGTGGTAAACAGAAGAAGGCAAGGTGTGAAGAATAGCAGCTGTTAGTGATAAACACAGTCAATTTGGATTATGTCTGTTTATTGGCGGAACAATCAAACACGCATAACCAGCCTGTACCCTGACTAGGGCCTGAAGGGCCGAACCTAGGTTGCCAACAGAGGTTTCCCTTAGTCTCGAAAGACACGGTAGCATGGAGATGAGGGTAACCCCCATGCAGCCGGTACTCCGACTCGTAAGCAGTAGAAGCATGGCTCGGGCCGTGTAGCCATGAGGTGTTGAAGGCTTTGGTACATGGACGGGCAGAGTGACGTTCTGCAACAGAGCTGCGCGAGTCAGCCTCGAACTGAGGACCGCGGGTCCTATTTACATCTGAAACACAGGGCCAACGCGGATTGGCGGAGAGAGCGGTGGGGAGGCAGCGGCGGAGATGGCCGAAGGTCGCCGAAGACTGGGCTGCGTTTCCCTCCACGGCTGGCGGCTGGAGGGGTAGGCGCGCGCCGAGATGTAAAGCAGGCTGTCAACCGGCAGGTGGCAGCAGCCGGCCTGCGAGCAGTCCCTGGCGTCACAGCAGAAAGGGGGCACCTTTGGCGTGTATGGTATAACACTCTTCTTTGGAGGGGGCCGCGGCTGTAGTGAGGCTAGATTCGGATAACAACGTTGTCCGTGGTGCGTCAAGGCAGAGCGGTGAAACCTTCCTGGTTGCTTGGACCATGGGCACTGGAAATGGCTGGTTGCCGGCTTCGTTGCCTTCTTAGTACATGCTGCTTGATATTTGACAACAATTAATACACTTTATATAATTTCCAAAAAAATGTACTACTGTATCAGAGCAACTGACGACATAGTGGTAAAAGTGATACCAAACAAATACTATTGTAACTGTGTATAAATTATATATATTAAGTCATCTTTCATAAATTGAATATATATTCCCCAAAGTAGGGCTCAAGTGACCGGCTGGCAGAGAGCTTGTGACTTGACAAGCAGGATAATACAAAAATTAATATAGTGGCATTTAATATTCTCAAACACATTCAGTTTACCAAAAGGCTTTCAGGACATATCACTACTATTCAGTTGTACGAAATTCATTATTTTACTCTGAGCAATCATTATAAATTTCAAGCAAACTAATAAGCCCCCATTAAACATCAACATGCTAAAAAATATTTAATTAAAGTATTTTTAAAAATATAATTACAGAGAATCTTGATAATATACATATTAGAAAGCCTAAAACAAACACAAACAACTTAAGAAAAGGGCATGTAAAAGCCTTGTTAAAACCCTTATACAATTAAAAATTATAAGACCACTTGCATAATAATTAAAAGGTAATTTTAGTTTATCACAAGTAAAAGTTGACACCAACATTTGGTCTTTAAGCCTTTTAAAAATCTGAATAGAATTGCATGGAAAATGAACAGTAGTGCTCTGACAAAATGTAATTATTTACAGAAATGGCCTTGAGTGCCATTTCATAGTGTAATTTTTACCAAACCGGTTCAATGGTTTCAACTCTCATTCATAAAACACATTTAGACAACTACACATACTGTTAAAAGATCTCAAATCGCTGTGTCTGTGTCTGCTGTGAAGCATCGTAAGTTGAACCAAACAACAAATTTGAACGGCGAACTAAATTACAATTTGGAAAAGGTACCATACAACAGCATGCCTTGTAACAAACTCTAACTGTGCCTCATTTATACAAGTTACTTCAAACACACACATTAAAATTGACCCAGTACCACATGACTGCCAATTTGATGGCATCCAGAGATAAAGACCACGAAAGGCTGGCAGCAAGTGGTATCGCAGAAGGTGAAAACACATTATTAAAGACACCCTGAGCAAATGCATGTATGGGGTAAGGCAGGGAAGGGGACAGACGAAGGCAGCACAGACACCCAGCGTTGTAGACTGCAGCACAGTAATGCACTGGCCACCAGCTGCACAACTGACTCCGGGAACTGCGTGTGCGCACGCGTGCTGCCCCAGGCAGGAAGGCCTTCCTCCCTGCCAGTAGTACAATCAGGTCTTATTTGGAAGAAAGTCCAAGAGTCAAGTAGAAATAAATCACACTTGCAAAATGAGCGAGCATTTTACTTTGTGCCCATGCTAGCCTCAAAACTCAGTTGCCCAGAGGCTACGTCCTGGTTCCACAGTGCTGATATTTGCAATTTTTCTCCTTAATTTTGACAACTCTTTCAACCGGTATCATGCAGGTTTCTGAATACCTGATATTGATTGCTGTTGTTAATCTTCTCATGTAAACCGTACTAATCAACGATCAGAAAATAACCTAAACACTTTGTCATTGAAAATACATTTTTTTAATCCTTCTTCTCTAATAACAGAATAGTCACCTTCAGTTCTTTTGTCTGAAAATGTACCATTAATTCTGTGCTTTTGTTAAGCGTACCATTTCACTTCTAGCCTGTGATAATTTCTCCATCTTGTCTCACAAAAAAAAAACATTCTGAAAAGTATGNTATTGATTGCTGTTGTTAATCTCCTCATGTAAACCATACTAATCAACTATCAGAAAATAACCTAAACACTTTGTCATTGAAAATACATTTTTTTAATACTTCTTCTCTAATAACAGAATAGTCACCTTCAGTTCTTTTGTCTGAAAATGTACCATTAATTCTGTGCTTTTGTTAAGCGTACCATTTCACTTCTTGTCTGTGATAATTTCTCCATCTTGTCTCACAAAAAAAAAAATTCTGAAAAGTATACTCAACTTAGAGGCTTAAAGCTTTCTGTCAGTTAACTTCACATATTCTATTTGTTGTAAATTTGCTAATTTATGCTTTTAAGAAGTAAAACATGCACATTTGCATAATAATTGATCACCATGAATGAATTGCGCAAGTGCAACACAGGTTGCCACACACAGTATTGTCATGGCTCGACATGTGTCCCATTTGTGGTTAATGCAGATTGCTTGCATGGATGTGCCACTAGGGGGCATATATGTCAATTCATCATTCATAGCTACAAGACACAGAATGAGGCCTTCCTAGCAGTGTGAGCCATAGAGCCAAGTTCAGTGAACATGCAGCATGCCCTAACGAGGCATTTGACAAGCTTTCGCCCAGCATAATGAGTTTGAGAAAGGCATCATTGTCTGCCTCCGTGAGGCAGGTTGGATGTTCTGGTGCATTTCTCGCCACTTGAACCATTCTACCTTCACTGTGAGTTGGTGTTTGATACGATGAGAACAGGAAGGTACACACTCACATCAAAAAGACTCGAGTCGACCTCGGCGAACCACCAGCAGGGAGGATCATTTCATCATGCGACAGGCTGTAAGCACTTCGTGGGCGTTGCTGCACACCATCCGGAGACATGTCATAGTGTCTGGGGATAAACCTGTGTTCACCAGTACCATATCCAGGCGGTTAGCAGAGCGGGATCTGTCTTCACGGCGTCTCTTACGATGTCTTCCATTATGACTTGGGCATCACCGAGCAGATTTGACCTTCTGCCGGGAACAGGCAGCATGGCAGCTGGCAGGTTGGCAACGAGTGGTGTTCAGCGACGAATCATGGTTCTGTCTGAATATACAAGACTGCCTAATTTGTGACTGGAGATGTCCTGACCAACGCCAACGGTTCGCACTTCATTGCAGTGTGGCACACTGCCCTAACAAGCGGTGTCATGGTGTGGGGTGCTATTTCCTGTGATTCTTGCACCCTACTGCTGGTGATTGAAGGAACTGTAATGGCGTGGCAATACGTCCACGAAATTCTGCAACCTTGTGCTCTCCCCTTCCTGGTGCAGCGTGACCACCTCATTTTCCAGCAGGATATTGCCCTGCCTTACACAACATACATATCTCTAGCCTGCGTTCATGATGTCAACGTGCTTCCGTGGTCAGTAAGGTTCCCAGATGTCTCGCCTATCGGGAATGTTTGAGATCAGATTAGACAGTAACTTCAGCCAGTGGAAACTGCAGTGGATTTGGAGGGCCAGTTGCACCAGCTGTGGCAGGATCTTCCTCGGGAGAACATCCGACAGCTGTATGCCTCCGTGCCCGACCGTACTGCGGCCTGTCTCCGTGCTACGGGTGGTCTAACACCGTACTAAGTGCATCCTGCAAGTTGTGCCCATGTATAACCGATTGTAATAAACGAATGTAAGATTGACTTCCACAAACAAACAAATGCTTCGAGTCCATGGCACAAACAACATAAACAAAATGCCACAAAAAACACAACAAACACAGTGACATAAAAATAAAGAGATTACCAAAGGAGTTGGCACAAACAAATAGAAAGGAAGTGATATACACAAATAATAAAAAATGCTGTGTGATCGTACATGGCACAAAAGATAGAATCAAATAATAAATTATATATATAAGACCTTCTTCTATACATCACAATATTAAAGCTTAGTCTTTGCAAAAGAAAACAAAACGTGACAAGTTATTAGTGTAAACCACAACATGATAATCCAATAGTTAACTTAAGCATTAAAAAATCAAAGTAAAATAACTTCTCATCATTTTGAAGCTATTAAAAGAATTAAAAGTGTCTTTCAATGACACAAAATTGACAAGCCTTTTGTCTCAGTAAAAAATGAGATAAATTAATCATATTACAATTACAACTTCTTTTTCATTAAACTTTAATTATAACACTACGTAAATGGACTGCTTTAAAAAGGGTAAAATGGTTAAAAAGGGTGCCACGAACAAAAGGTAATTAAAAAAGAATTGGTTACAAATATGACATAATTTGAAAGAGCATAGTTTTAAATGTCTATAACACTTGTGTATGTGCATGATAATAAGTGATACTTAAATAAAAATAAGAAATATTTCATAGATAAAGCTTCTGTAATGACTTAGCTGAATGATGTCATGATCGGACAGCAGCATGGAGGAAATGAAGTCACTTGACTTGACTACGTCGCAACCAGCAAGGAAAGGGCAGGTGACGTGCAGAATCGTTAATCCAAAACGTAAGGAAAGAATTGAGCCAGCGTGTGCAGAAATATTAGTACGATGCGTGCAGTGAAGTTTAGGCTGGCATGTGCACCATCACTAAAACAAAATTAAAAGCCAAAATATTAGTGAGTGAATACAGGTGGTGCATGAGGACAAAACCACTATAAAGCTGGAGCATTACTCACCAAGGAGGGAAAATTGAAAATATCCAACTGGTGCACTACATTTTGATCCACCAGACCAAATGGATAACCAAAGGTAAACGCGCAACTCACAAATATTAATTGCTAGGTCTATGACGGACTACATGCAGGCAACAAGTAAATACTGCGACATAATGTAGGAAGCACTGAACAACACAGAACAACACGAACACAACATTTTGGCAACGTGGCAAGGTAAAATGTGAGTTAACGATGCTGTGTGAACAATGAGAAAGTGCTAAACAACAGACAAACGAAAATGTTAGAATGTTGCAGATAGATGTAAGTGGGCTGTCCAGAAGAGGCTAATTGCGCTCAGATGCACAGAGCTGGGGAAAAGTATCACGTGAACAGAAGCTCATTATTTTGGTAAAATCACGTGTCAAGTGGTAAGGAAACGCCAAGAAAAAACGCCATAACTTCAGCTGCAGGAAAGTGAGTGGAAGGGAAGTCTAAGATGGCAACAACTGACTGAATTTGCAAAGCTGCAGTGCACATCCAGTCGGTAGAGAAACAAACATCATAAAACACTGGTTTGCAGGCGCACTGGATTAAAAACCTTACTTTAAAAGCACAGACCAAAACTGNAAACAAACATCATAAAACACTGGTTTGCAGGCGCACTGGATTAAAAACCTTACTTTAAAAGCACAGACCAAAACTGAATTGAAATCAAAGTAACGAGAAAAATATGTAAATGGTAAAATAGTGATAAACAATAATTAAATAAACTAGAATATGCAAATAACTTCCTATATACACACTCTGATAAATTATTAAATCAACATACAAAACAGTTACCATTATGAGTTATGTCATAAATAAATAACTTACAAATAGAGCTCAGTAAATAATCAAATAAACCTTCGAAAGTTGAAAAGAGATTAAAAGCATTGATTAAATACACAAAAACCAGACAATTCAAAATATTACTAGCGATTGTTTTATGGACTAAAATACTGAAAATGAGGCCTCAAAATATTTCAAAATTGTACAAAAACAGTGACAACAGTGAAATAATGATAATGCATTTTAAAATGGCACCTAGTGTTGGTCTGCTGAATTACAGGCTTGGCGTGGTACAATATTTTGATGTTTTCTTTTTACATATATTACCATGTCTTGTGCCTGTATCCACTTACGTGCCCCTGTGATGGTACCTTCAGGGTGATCAATTGTTCTGCAAATGAGTATGTTTACCTTACCCCTGCAGTATGTGTATATCATCTGAACTATTAACTTTTACACATGATACAATAAATGTTACATACAAATCTCCTTTCAGCTTTCAGTTGTGTGAGTATATGCATGTGTGGGAAGTGGGATACTTTTAAATAAAAATTTTTGGTAGAAATAATGTTTTAAAAAAACATTTAATAGAGGATGACTTCAGACGTACTTGTATTTTATTTGTGTGCGTAAAGTCATGATGATGATTCAGGCCATGTTATAGTGGGACTTACTGTATTTGTTTGGAACATTGGTGAACTGATTGTCTTGTAATGATATGTAGTATTTCAAACTTTTAATGCTCATGTTCTTAAATAGAGCACTGAAATTATTTTATACTGTTGTTATGAAGTGTTAAGACCTGTATACTTGCATTAACTACCCTTGTTTAAGTTTTTTTCTCTGATTTTTACAGTTTTCTTTGAAATGATTCTTGAATAAAAAGTAAATATACTTTCTGTCTTAATAACAGCTTGATTACAATTCTTGCACCAATTTTATTTTGATAACAATTTTGTACAACTTCGTACAATTTTTATTTAATTTATGTGTTTAACTGCTATTAGTAATGTTTCTGCATGTGTGAAATGCTTTTTCTTTTAGAATCCATAACTAACATATT
The DNA here is from genome assembly GCA_002778355.1 of Clitarchus hookeri. Taxonomy (NCBI): domain Eukaryota; kingdom Metazoa; phylum Arthropoda; class Insecta; order Phasmatodea; family Phasmatidae; genus Clitarchus; species Clitarchus hookeri. Next base: position 336 of record NQII01006494.1, on the reverse strand, counting down.
AACAAACATGTGTAACTTTTGAGAACCTCTAGTGTGGTGACAGCAGTTGTGTAACATTTTCCAGGGTGATTGGTCAAGCTTGACTTTGAGAAAGCACCAACAGCGTTTTGTAAATATGCTTCGTAAGCCATTCCGCAGAAAGTCGACGACGTCGTCGCCATTGCTTGCTCGTAGCGGTGGGGGAGGGGTGGGGGAGGAGGGCCAGGATGACAGGCAAGAGAAGGAGCAGAGCGACGGTGAGCCGTGCCTGGACGACGGCTGCGCAGACAAAGTACGTGGCCCAACCGCTCACTGCCGTAGCAACACCTTGCTAGTCTGTGTTTTGTGGCTGTAGTG
>NQII01006493.1:77269-127639 GCA_002778355.1 Clitarchus hookeri | reverse complement strand
GAGGGGGCTCGGAGTGTGTCTGGTAAAGACTTTTAAGGGGGAAAAAATAGTCCGCCTTCGCGACTAAAGTAGGAAGCCGATTGGTTGTAACGAAGGTTTCTGAAAACACCCTTATAATTATGCAATGAGAAACATTGGTTTAGCAATGACATATATATTTGAAGGGGTTGGAGGGGAACCGACTAATTGGTCAACAGATGGTTTCCGTGGGGACAGCACCAGCAATGTAGAACACATGACAAACAATAAAAATCAATATGGTGGTCGAAGGAATGTGACAGACAAACTAAAGTAATGTGTAAACAAATAACAAACGAAAAAAAAANAAATCAATATGGTGGTCGAAGGAATGTGACAGACAAACTAAAGTAATGTGTAAACAAATAACAAACGAAAAAAAAAGAAGAAGGTGGCCGGTGGCTGTGACGCCTACCAAAATGGCGGAATGCACCTACCAAGATGGTGAAANAAAAAAAAAAGAAGAAGGTGGCCGGTGGCTGTGACGCCTACCAAAATGGCGGAATGCACCTACCAAGATGGTGAAATGAGTATGGTTGGAGGAGTTGTGGGGGACCTTCTGAAATTTGAGTTTTTAAAAATAGATACGTAATAGTTTTTAAATAATAATAAAAAAAATATTTTATTTTTTATGAATGTTTTACAATTTTTGTGATTTGTTTTTTTGGAAATTTTGAGGTTAAAGGTCACATGAATACAAGATGGCGGCCGGCACCTAGCTCTTTCGCCCGACGCCGATGCCCCAGACTCATCATAATCATACTACTTAAACTGATAAAATTATTANGGCACCTAGCTCTTTCGCCCGACGCCGATGCCCCAGACTCATCATAATCATACTACTTAAACTGATAAAATTATTATTCTCTGTTAATTACATTCAAACATCGTCAAAAATGTCTGCTTGAGGAGCTATCGACGCGTAGCCGGTATAAAAGAGTTGTCTCAATTGTTTCCTGCTGGACCTGACTTCTTGTCGACAGCAATGCTGTCAGTGACTAAACACTAGCCAGGATTGTCAGGACTGGCGAAGACAACAACATTTTTGTGTACTGAGACACTATCTCGGCATTTTCCTGGAGTTATTCAGAAAACAATGGGAAACCGAAACTATGTTTACCGTATCAGAAACCAAACCTAGTTCTTCCCGATTGCAAGACCTGTGGATGGAAGAAATGGCCGTCTGGGTAAGTGGTAAACAACATAACTTGGAGACGAGAAAACTATTATTCTGATACCTGCACATGCGTATTCTCCTTGAAGTGTCACAAAACTTCGTATTCATCAGCACTTTACTCTTGTGGTAAGATCGGTCTGTGTTCATTACCAACCATGAGAATAAATAAAAGTTACACACACACAGGACTCAGCAAGACAAAAAACGAAAAAGCCTTTTACAACACCACAGATAGATAATTAAAGAAATCTGCTCCCTTGTATTATTCAGCTGTTTCCAATGATATTGTTTTTTGTATGGTTTTGTTCACTTGTGTGATAACTTTTTGTTTTCGTCGTAGTGTTGCCTTTTCTTTTGGTTTGATTTTGTTGTGTGTGCTATTTTGTAGTTACAAGTGATTCGTCCATATTTTCTGTTATATATATATATGTGTGTGTGTGTGTGTATATGTATGTATATATGTATCTGACGGTTGTAAAACGTTTTATTTTATTTTATTTTTTTTTTTCGTTTTTTGTGTTGCCTAATTCTAAGAGTGTGCGAATTTTATTTAGTCTCATGGTCGGTAATAGACAAAATCCAATCACACCAACATAATAACATTACTTTATTACTGCCATTAAATTTTAAAGATAATATCATAAGCATTTCTTTAATTATTTTTGTTAGTCGTAAACACCTGATAACTGATTTTCAGTGGTTTTATTTGGAAGTTGTCGGCGTGCAGTAAGTCATCCATGCAAGCAACGTTACAGCCAAGTGTAATATACGTATTATAAATGCGTGTCTGGATGCAATACTGTAGCTGGCTGTCAGTCATATGCCGCACATGAAATAAGAAAAAAAATGCTGAAGTAAATTACTTTCATAAATAAAAAAATGTTTCAAAGAACATTTACACGCATCGCCAATAAATTCGTCATGGAAATTCATCACGAAAATACAAGTGTAATATCTCCCTTTAATCATTTTGAAAAGAGATTTCCTTCAATATGAGTTTTAACCTGCTTTCATTACGTAATATAAAAGTTTTCGATAAACCAACTAGAGGTTATCTGTGTTTTATGACAGAGAACTTACACCTCGGAAAACTATTAAGCCACTATTTGGTGAATAGTGTTTCGTATAATAGGTTTCCATTTAATGTTATAATAAATTGCTATAAGCAATTTGCGTAGATGACTTCGTCATGTTTATATGGCACAAAAAGTCGTGTCGAAAAACTTTCGGATAAACCGTAGTAGAGATATATGTGTACGGGAGACTGGGTACGGTTGTAACATGGTACGGTTGTAACAACTCGAATATTCGCAAAACTATCCACGGTTAGGCGAGGGGTTCAAGGGGAAAGACACGCGGCTTGCCTGCACGGACCTGATCAGCAGTGTTGCGTCGCCCTCCGCGCGGTTTGTTCGCTTGCAGAGGGACCTACTGTGTTTTGTCACCCAAAAGTAAGTATTTTTGATCGATTTATTTTTTGAGTTGCTTTGTTAATATTATAATTTACGTTTTGAGATTTTTCCAAAACATAATTGGTGGACTTACAAGGTAGGTAAACAGTAATTAGTTTTTGTGTAGGTTATTTTCTCTCGCCTCTGAGACCGTTTCACTGGCACATGGAAGAAGGGGTTGGGGGTACGGTTGTAACATTTTTTGTGGGTAGAGTTGTAACATTAGTAATATTTTTGTTTTACGTTGTAGATGCCCAGGAAACGTGTCAGGAAGACATCGAGAGGTGTAAGCGACATATCACGTCACAAGGATGCATACGACGAAGGTAAAAGTGGGAAATCTTTGAGACAAGTAGAAGAGATCTACAGAGTTAACCACGTCTCTCTGCTACGATACATACGAAAGAGAGATGCCAGGAACGAAGGTGCCGAGGCAGAAAATATTAGTATGGGATATGAATCTCATAGCAGAGTCTTTTCGGAAGATCAAGAACATCAACTCGCCAAATACCTCATCCGTTGTGCAGATATATACTTTGGTCTTTCTACTAAAGAGGTAAGAAAGTTGGCATTTGAACTCGCCGTTAAATACAACTTAAAGATATCTCCATTTAGAAGTTGTTTTGCTTGATAATATACTATTTTACTAGCTTCAGATTTTTTTAAATTACGACGATAACTTGAAAATGTTAAACTTTATAAAGTGATTAAAGAAGACTGTTTAAAATGTTACTAAAATGGTGGCATATTAACCTTAAAAAATGTAAAAGTACTCACATGTGATTTATAAGTAATAAAACTGATTTAAATGCGTGCATTGTGTATTATTTGTGTATGTTTCAACTGACCCCATCACTGTTACAACCGTCCTTGCCATGGGGTCAGTTGTAACAGTGGCACATGTTTTGTGAAACGTCTCCTGTCTGGCAACTACTGCATCTAGGCCTATAGGTTTAATATAAAATTTGAAGACAAATGAGTACTCTTCTATGTCAAGCGACTTATTTGTTGTTTACAGCCAGAATGGCAATGCTACGAGTGATCAAAGCAAAATTGTTACAACCGTACCCAGTCTACCCTAAAGTTGAAATGTTGACTCATCCTGGGAATAGTGTGATGCCTACCCGTCCCGAAATACTCATTCAGTGCTAAGAACTACGAATTTATTTCTCGAATACAGTTGACCCTTGCGTGCCACGGCAATGCGAACCTTTACATTTGTTAAATGATATGTTCTAACTAGTAAGACGATTAGACAAATCGTTTACGACTTACAGTTGCAAAACTAAATGCGAATATGTGAAATCAAAGTCCACTCTGCTTAAGAAGCAATGCGATGTATTAAGTAACGAGTCACGTTCTCAGAACTGTAAGGTCACTATTTATTNTGATATGTTCTAACTAGTAAGACGATTAGACAAATCGTTTACGACTTACAGTTGCAAAACTAAATGCGAATATGTGAAATCAAAGTCCACTCTGCTTAAGAAGCAATGCGATGTATTAAGTAACGAGTCACGTTCTCAGAACTGTAAGGTCACTATTTATTTCATAACTGTAAGTGGTTTATAATATATTCTAATAAATGCATATAAAACTCGATTTTAAGGGACTAATAACCCCATTGATGAAAGTCGCACAAGTGTATAGACAGTTTCATATTGTTTTAAGAAACGGCCTGCAAGATATTGTCGATATTGGTTAGAAATATGTTGTACTAGCGAACCGGTCCGGCTTCGCCCGGGTACGATAGAGTTTTTCTTTGATATACTAATAAATAAACTCGGAAAAGACAATTCATTCATGTGAAAACAGAATTATAAAATTATACTATGTTGACCTAGGTTTTTAACTGATTATGGCAACCCAAAATGAAGGCAATATTTTTTACCCGATAGCCAAAATGTTGGGTATTGTTTTGGAGTGTATCTGTGCAACTATCGCGTAGTTACCACATTTCCGCTTTCCAGCGTCGATGTATGAAAATCAAAACCACTTACCACTTACCACTTCAGGCTTACCTCTGAAGTGGTAAGCCATTTCAGAGGTTCTTGGGTGGCCTGATAAACTCTGACGCTAGAGGAAAATGTTTTTGGGTCACGTTTCCAGGCGTTGCAAAATTACGTTTTGTTGTTATTCCACAGGAACCGTACAATTCTTCCGGGATAAAATGTATCCTTTATCCTATTCCAGGACCTAAATTATCTACATACTAAATTTAATCAAAATCCTATCAGCCGTTATGGAGCTGAGTGGTAACAAATGTAAACACACACAGAGACTTTCACATTTTTATATTAGAATGATAGGATAATTATTTTTGTGGCAATCAAGCTCTTCCTTACATGTTTTTACGCAGCAGTAATAATTTTGTTAGTTGTTTCCTTTTCTGACCAACGTTATATCTTAGCAATGTATATATTGCGTTCCTTGCCGCTTTTGTGTTTTATAATGCAAAACATTCAAGAAGTTTAAATAATATAATTATCTGGTTTAGATGCTCAGATGTACACTCTTTGCATGCAAACATTCACATAAGTATGTAGCTATTCACAAAACCACTTAAACATAAAATCATCCATATGTCTATCACACAAACATATATTAACACACGAAAAAATTCGCAGTAAGTTTTATTTTATTAGTTGTAACATGAAACCGAATATTTCGCACCTACTATTTATACCAAACAATTCCACATCAGCTGACCGAGATTTCAAGGAATGACACAATAGCTGTTGGAGATGTCAGATAAATATATTCAAGTGTACGGTCAAAGTTCACCTAAATTAAGGCAGTGTTGCCAAAAATTTAATCATAAGCACTGTACAGAACAACCGTAAATATTCCTATATAACTTAACTAAATCACAGCAAATTGAAATGCATTTATTGATGGCAATAAAATTATACTGTTATCGGCCTATAATATAAATAAAAATAGTTTATTTAGACCCTGTCCATACTGGAAGATGCATGCAAAAGCACTACAAGATGCCACACTTATCCTGATTTCGTACAATAAATCCTACGGAATTTCGATGCTAAGCAAGGCCCAGTGAATAATTAGGGTATATATATATAATATTTTATCACGAGCGAACCCACAAGAACACGACACGTGTTAATTTTTTAACGATTAATTATTTATAGTCATTATGTAAAAAATTAATTGTACATAATACGTAAACTTCGCCAAACACATAACTTAATTAGTGGTTTCATATAACATATAGTATTTAAAAAGCATTTAATGAAAAATATTTAAACAATTTATTATAATTTCGTGTGAATTAAAAATTGAAAATTGCTAAGTAACCACTTTAAATGTATTATATTTAATATTGAAGTGAAACAGTTTCATTTCATTCAATATGATTTAATTTCTCTATTGACAGTTTGCTTATAAGGGCCAAGACGTCATTGTGTAATATGAATGCCCGTTTGAGCGAAATAAAGTGTTATAAGAACGATGATAGACCTATAAATAGAGTCTGGAATATTTCGCTAATTCAATTGAGGACAAGCTAAACCTCAAACAAGTGTGCATTTCTATCTTGTTTGCTATTGGATCACAGTTTGTTATACTCGCCCAGGTGAGCTAGGAGCCAGTAACATACACCCAAGGAAACGAACACCTAATCTAGTTCCACCTGGTCTGAGGTAAAACTGGCTACACATTGGGGCAGAAGCCAATGAATAAGAAGTTCAGGCTGAAAAACACACATGACTGTGGAGTCTAGCCTACAGGTCGTTCAAAACGCAACATTTTCCAGTCCGTATCTATGAAGTACACTCGGTTACAGTTGCATGCGTGCTAACCGGTAGCCGCCTGGAGTGCGGAAGTAAGTGTGTGCAGATTTGGGCGTGGATGGAGTATATGATACAATGCAACTGTGCATTCTGTTATTACTGAATATATATATATAGATGTGTGTATATAAGTTAATCAAAATCATTGTAACAAATGGCAATAACATTGAACAAATTTAACCACTTAATTTCATTACGTAATTTGTACAATTTAGACTGCGATAAGGGCAACTTTAATGTGGGCAGTTGTAATTGTACACTAAATGTGGTAGTTAAAACTCGTCCTGTGTCTCATTGCAGCTTCTGTACCAGCATTATGATGTACACGGATCAAATACATGTACGATAAAAAGGAACTTATAACTTCAGTTGGTAATTTTTTGTTGTTTGACAATATGAATTGCTGACGGTCATAGTAAACGAAATTATAATAAATTAATTAAAAATATTTTATTTATTTTCAAAATTTTGTAATTTTTTTAAGGTTTTAAAGCACTTTACTGAATACTTCCTGCAACATGGTAGCCAAACTCATCTACAACATTCCTTGTTTCTGCATAAAAATGTTACATAAACGGTAAGAGCGATAATATTTCCCCCCCCCCCCTATAATAACAACATAAATATGTTAATTACACCAACGGTTGTGAAAAATGCAAAACCAACAAGGATACATGTGATTGAAATAAACATTATACTACAGATTAGGTACATGACAATACTCAATTGATTAGGATAACAGAACTGTACATGATCTCTGTTCTTGAGAATTCAGTTTAGCGTGAAGCCCCAACGTGCTGTAATCAGAGCCCCTAAACGTCGTGGGATGTAATCAAAGAGGACCTGGATATGTTCCTGGGGAATCTCCCTCCACGCGGTTTGTACGCGAGTCCACAAAGCACCACAAGTGGTAATTGGAAGTCATTGACGAACAAGACTCCGACCAACCATATCCCAGGCATGTTCGTTGGGCAACATATTAACGACGTTCATTGAAGAAGGCTTGCGCATTTCTCGCCACATGTCACCCGGCATTTTACTGCTGAAATTTGGCATGTGGACTAGCCTGAAGGAGCGGCAGTACCTCGGGTTCTAAAACCTCCCTGATGTAGCGGTTGCTGTTCAGATTGCCCTCAATACGTAGGAGTCGAGATCGCATGTTGTATCCAATGGTGCCCTAAATCATCGCACTTTGAGTTTGTCCACTACGCCGCTCCACAATGCAGGCTTCCAGAATGCGATCACCACGGTAGCGTCTAACATGTATGCGGCCATCACTGTAGTACAATTTGAGAAGGGACTTGTCCGAAAACACGACATTTTGCTACTCAGGGCGCCAGCGACGGCGTCCTCGTGTCCATTGCAGTCTGAGGCGTTTGTGGTCTCTGGACAACAGAAGCCGACGCAATGGCATGCGTGCCACCAGCCCAGCCCGCAGCACACGACGTCGAACCGTCGATGCAGACAGGTCCACACCCGTTGCAGTGTTCCAGTGTCAAGCCATCACTGTGGACGATCAATACTCAATTGATTAGGATAACAGAACTGTACATGATCTCTGTTCTTGAGAATTCAGTTTAGCGTGAAGCCCCAACGTGCTGTAATCAGAGCCCCTAAACGTCGTGGGATGTAATCAAAGAGGACCTGGATATGTTCCTGGGGAATCTCCCTCCACGCGGTTTGTACGCGAGTCCACAAAGCACCACAAGTGGTAATTGGAAGTCATTGACGAACAAGACTCCGACCAACCATATCCCAGGCATGTTCGTTGGGCAACATATTAACGACGTTCATTGAAGAAGGCTTGCGCATTTCTCGCCACATGTCACCCGGCATTTTACTGCTGAAATTTGGCATGTGGACTAGCCTGAAGGAGCGGCAGTACCTCGGGTTCTAAAACCTCCCTGATGTAGCGGTTGCTGTTCAGATTGCCCTCAATACGTAGGAGTCGAGATCGCATGTTGTATCCAATGGTGCCCTAAATCATCGCACTTTGAGTTTGTCCACTACGCCGCTCCACAATGCAGGCTTCCAGAATGCGATCACCACGGTAGCGTCTAACATGTATGCGGCCATCACTGTAGTACAATTTGAGAAGGGACTTGTCCGAAAACACGACATTTTGCTACTCAGGGCGCCAGCGACGGCGTCCTCGTGTCCATTGCAGTCTGAGGCGTTTGTGGTCTCTGGACAACAGAAGCCGACGCAATGGCATGCGTGCCACCAGTCCAGCCCGCAGCAGACGACGTCGAACCGTCGATGCAGACAGGTCCACACCCGTTGCAGTGTTCCAGTGTCAAGCCATCACTGTGGACGAAGCTGTACGGTCCGTTACGGCCATGTGTACAAGATGGAGGTCATCCCGTGCTGTGATCACATTGCGTGGCCCAGTATCCGCTCGTCGCCGAGTACGACACGCTTATATCCACTGTTTCCACACACGCATCACTGTCGTAGCAGCATGCCCTGTACGCGCCGAAATGTCACGGTATTACAAACCCGTTTCCCGGTGACATGTTGATATGGCGCCCTTTGACGTCGACAAAGCATACTGGCACTTGCTTTCATTTCGTTTGACGGCTCCACAGTGACAGAGCTTGGCGTAATACTGATATATCCGGTCACACAAGAGAGGGCGCTGCTGGGTCTACGTGTATCCCATCTCTCTGCAATCGAAATATATTGCTGGTACACTGTTCTACACGTCCTGCGAGTNCGCTTCCGGAATTCCCTACGCGGGAATCGTGCAAGGGCGAGGTCACTGGTAGGGGGTTTTCTCGGGGATCTCCCGTTTCCCACGTCCTTGCATTGAAGCGCTGCTCCATACTCGCTTCGCTTCACCCTCGTAGGCTCTAAGACATCATTGGTAAGAATACTATGTATGAGGAGTTTTAACTTCGTTGCAGTGAGTTTGAAACAGACGTTTTCAGTGTGCTCAACTACGAAAATAAAATACAGCGGATACGAGTTACGGAGTCCACTTTGTAGACACCGCACACATTAAAAACACTACTTGATATCCCGCCAACATACAGTAGCTAAAAATGTACTTTTCGCACAGCCATGCCCAAAATATCCTGAACGGAAACGCTTAAATTAAGTATATGGACATGTATTTAACGTTGATACAAACGTTTTGCTAACGAAATTATAGTGTCACCGCTTAATGGGGTAGTAGAAATTCCAACTTAGATCTTTCTTAAAAATATTCGTTATGGAAAGTTTACTTCCATAATTTTGAAAGTAATTTTGAACAATGTCTTGTGCAGAATCTTTGCTTTGGGGTTTAGAACTTTGTGCTTGTTCGTTGAAACCAAGTCTCACTTGCAGAATAACCACAGAATATGTCAATCAGGTTGGCATCCAGAGATCTGCACGAATTCTTGGTAACATCTGGCTACTGCACATGTGTAAAATAACAGACCGTAGACTTAAGTTTCTTAACAAATATGTTTTTAATAATCTATGGATACTTCGCAATCAGACATTACCCCCATACGTTTCCAACCTAGTATTCTAGCCATGCCGTAACAAATAATGGTTTTCCTATTTATTGTTGGCTTTGAACTAACCTAGGAGACACAAAAAACTGTTTTATAGTTTACACTACTAGGCGAAAAAATATTTTTACTTTTTTAATGAACTTCAACTGATATAGTATATAAAGTTAAATTTTTCAGCGTAAAATAGCATTAATAAAACCTCTTTTTCTCTTTACTGCATAGAACACATTAGCCGTTAGCAATACCCAGCTGCACTCGGCAAATCCCAGTACGTTTTTTTCGTATGACCTTATTTAGCAGCGTGTAAAGTGCGTTTCTTTCCGAGTGTTTAGTGTTTATCTGATACTAGTCGATAAGCGCTAGTGAGATTTACAAACTCCAAATAAAAGAAAACAACTCTGTACGTAAATTTTATTTTATACTTTTGAATACTAAACAATTTTGAATCATTTTGCGTTCATATTCTGATGGAAAGTAGAAATATTCGGAGACCATGTTTGCGTTATTTAAAAAAAAATACGGTGAGCGACGTTAAATTTAATCAAAGCGACATGCAAGCAGCAAAGCTTTTGTGAAAAGATTTCTTCATATAGGCAACCTGGAGACGTGCGCACGGCGGAATGCAAATCCTCAGGGGCTTTCTCGGAAGACGTCGGCTTGTGTGCGCGGGAAGCCCAAGTCCGTGCACGGTGTCGTCTTTGCCGTGGTGAGGGCAGCCCCACGGGAGCTGGGAATATGGCGCCACCGGAAATCCGATAAATATAATTTTGGCTTCTTTATACGCGCTTCTTGACTCTCGGGCGCTCAGCAAGGCCCGTTACTAAGGCACGTTAAAGCCGCTTGGGCACGCGGTACGGGGCGTGTGGGCTGCGAAGGCGACAAACAGGCAGGGATACGCGGCCGCAGTAAACTCCGTGGTTTAGCTGCCAGCTGCGGCTACTCAAGTAGCAGTCGCGTTCTCACAAGGACAGTTCTAGGCACCAGCGCGAGCATCTGACGCCCTTATTTCCTGGCGTCGTCCACAGTCTAAGGTGAGTGAGTGAAGAGATGTGCGGCGCTTAAGGATGCTGGTCACAGGAAAATTTGTTACTTTATATTTCTACCAGACAATGTCCAACTAGTAGACATTATCTGTGGCTACCTTTTCCTGAGTTTATATTCTTTAGATCTCTTATTTTCTGCAAAAGTAAAGTCAAAAGTAATTTTTTTGTTTTTTTTTTATAATGTACAAATAAAATAAACCAAACTACATGCAGAAAATTTTAAAAAAGCCAACTGAAAGTTCTTGTTTTAATTGATTTTAATATATTTTTAGTAAAAGTTACTTTCTATAAATTTATGGTCAGCAATACACAAACAATATGTAAGAATACCATTAAATTCAGTTTTTTTAAATTGCAAAAACGTTTCCTTGTGTATTTCTATAGACGTCTTGAAGTAGCGCTTGGCATATTTTTACGTTGTAAATAATCTAATTTCTGTAAGTAAGGGGATTTTCTTTATTTTTACATTTATAAGACTGTAAAATTGTGAATTTTGCATGTATTTATGCTAAAATAATGAGCTTAATTTTTTTTGCGAGGGAAATATTCTTACTGATGTCTAAAAGTTGAACAGTATGTATTACAAATATAAAAACACACATTTTTCCCGTGACCAACGCTCTTAACAGCGTGGTCTTGAGAGCCGATTATGGAGAAGAGCGGTGAGTACGGAGCAGCGCCGGAATGAAACAGGCGGGGGAAACGGAAGATCCTCTAGAAAACCCGCCGACCAGTCGCATCGTCCGGCACGATTCCCACTTGCGAAAACCCGGAGCGAACCAGCCGGGGAGTGAAACCGATTCCCTTTGGTGGGAGGCGAGCAGCCTAACCACTCAATCACCGTGGCCCCCTCGGCAGGCTAAAGATGATGAGGTAGACATATTTTCATCTTATGTGTATGTACTCTGACACTGACTCAAACATTGCCAGTAAAACTGTCAGAGTCACGTGGACAAAACTGATTATAGTGAATTCACGGTTTATTCACACTATTTTATCTTAAAATTTGAAAAAATACCCCATGAATATCATGTTTGTTTATTCCCTAAATATGCCATGTATCACAAACGTTTTATATTTATGTTAACGTTTAGATAATATATTTTTGTTGAATTCAACTTTTACTTATATTTTACTTATGAATAATGATTTTTAAGTTTTAATTAGTATCAATAAAAACCGTGAGAAAGCAGGCGTGTTCGTAATGGCAAGTAAGAAATAGTACTTAAACAAAATATTGTTAAACTGTGTGTGCACGAATGCGGTGCGTTCTCCCTTTGGTATAATTTTCTTAGGTTCGGTTTAGCTTTGTTAACATAAGGCGGAGGCATATCCTAGAAGAAGAACATTAGCAGCGCTTCAGGAAAGTTGGAAGTAACCATGAATGGACTATTTTATGTTTGTTTTAGCTTGAGTTTTCATCAGACTTGCCCTTTTATATTAATAATATATTTTGACTACGCTTAATATATCCTCATTGAATTAAAAACGACTTTGTAAAAAATTTACAAATATTATGTCAAAGCACATACTTTTATAAACAGTGTCGTAACCTAAAATCCTATCGCATGGTTTTTTAATTGGCAGAGAGCAGTCTAGTGTTGCAACATGGAGATCTGCTACTGCGCAGCTATCCGAGCGCACACTACTCAATTCTCCCTCTAAGATTTATTCCAGGAAATGTCTACAGTGCGAAGTGTGTGTGTGTATATATATATACACACACTCACACACACACCGACACTAGCTAACCCTGTCACGCGTTGCTGTGGCATAAAAGATTTTGGTTCTATTCATTTCTGTGAAATTAATTGATAGAAGCATATGTATTTTCAAAATCTTTATTATTGAAGTACTTTTTTTGTATACAAGGTTTTTAGTTTTACTATCTTCCGCGCGTATTAATAGGTTGTATGGTTTTCCTACTCTAGAGCACGACACATACAATTGGCCGTGCGAAAAACATTCTGGTTCTAAATCTATTACGCACATTTGCAATGACTGCCCTTGAGCTTTATTTATTGTCACTGCAAATGCCAATCTGACTGAAAACTGTGTTATTTTAATAAGAAAGGGAATTTCTGATGGAATAAAAGGAATTGTGGGAAAAAGTATATCTTCTCCTTTGAAAGCACCTTTCAAGATGGTAGCTTCTATAGTAAGGTCCATCATTTTTTTTATTTCAAGTCGTGTGCCATTGCAAGGTTTTGGTGTATTGATGTTACGAAGTAAAATGACTGGAACTCCTATTTTCAATTTTAATATATGCGGAGGCAATCTTGTAACATTAAGCTAATTTATAAATCCTGGCGGATAATTTACCGCTTCATTTTCGTGTAATGTTACATCCACAGATTTGTATGTGACATGTTCCCATGTCAATAAGTATCTACATATATATTCGTATCGATATATCGAACATTGACGTACTTAAAAGTATCGGTATATCGATATATAGTTTTTATATAGTTGGATAGATATGTTGCTAGGTTGGGACTTTACATTGTTGACTATGGCCTTTCCTGACGCGAAAGCATGGTAAAAATGAGCTATTTGAAGATTTTAGTACCTTTGCAGATAATACAGATAAAAAACAAAGGTGTTCAAACACTCGTGGGAACAAAAGGAAGGTTTATAAAAAAAAGAATAAAAATCTGTTTTTTTCGGAAGTTACATGCGTCCGAACAAACAGACACAAGGTTTATATATATATATATATANTAATGGACTGTTCACAGTTATAGTCTATTCGCGGTTTTTTCCCACTTTTAGAATAATCACCTTATATATTACGAGATTGGTTGTTTCCTAAACATGTCTTGTATTACCAGCGTCTTACACTTTCGATAACATAAAAATACCTTACTTATGGTTAATTTGAATTATTACATGAGAGTAATTAGAAACGGGATGTTCTGGGACAGGGGCGTGAAGCGGGAGCGTGAGGGAGCCAATGCTGCCATCTTAGATGACATAATGCGGCAACATCCTGCGCTGCCATTCCTTGTAAACGTCGGCCATATTCGGTTTCTCTTCCATTTCTGTCATTCCTGGCCAATGAAGGCCATATTGGATGTCCCCACTTCATGCTCTTGACTTCTGTGTGGGAGTTTTTCTAATAGTCCTCCCAATCTCCTTTATTTTCTATCGACCTGTCATTCCTTTTTACCACATGTTCCCGCTTCATGCTCTTGCATACCTTGCTATCCCTCCAGGCTCCCAAACAGAACACCAGGGTTTTCTCTGTACTATTCCTTCCAGGTCTCCAGGGTTTTCTCCATGCTATCCTTCCAAGATCCTCGGGTTTTCTCCATGCTATCTCTCCTGCATGCGGAGGGTTTCCTTTACGATATCCAACCCACATCCCTGCCAGGATGCCAGGCTATCCTTCCAGGGTTTTACAAGGATGCCAATATTTTCTCCATGCTATCCCAAAAAGGTTCTCGCCACAACACCAGGGTTTCCCCAATGCTAAACCTCCAAGGCCCATGCCAGGATGCCAGGGTTTTCCCCATGCTATCCCTCCCAGGTATCCACCAACGATGCCAGAATCTATCCAATTATGAGGGTTTACCTCATAGTTGTCCCAGTATACTTCCTGCCTCTTGTCCTTTCTCGACGTCCCCATTTTAGACTCTTGCATTCTGTGTGGAGGAGGTTTTTTCCATGCTATTCAACCCAAGACCCCAGATTTTTCTTCATGCTGTCCCTTCCTCCAGAGTCCCCACCATGATTCCCGGGTTTTCTATGTGATATCGCTCCCAGGTCCCCATCATGATGCCAGGGTTTTTCTCCATCCTATCCCTCCCAGATCCCTGCCAGGAGACCAGGTTCTATTCTGTGGGATTGTCTCAGAGTTCTGCCCATCGTCTTGTTACATCTCGTCCATTGTTGATGTCCCCACTTCATGCTCTTGCATTCTGTGTGCTGGAAAGTTTTTTCTTTGCTATTCCTCCCAGCTCCCCACAAGGAAATCAGTTTCTATATCATGGCAGTCCTCCTGGTCTCCTTCCTGCCTCTCGTATGTTCTCTACTCCTCGCCTCCCACCCCTCAATATCAACCTAACGCAAAGTGTACTATACATATAACCTCGCTGTGCAAGCCTGGGCGTACCCAGCACTCGTGCACGCACAGGAAACATTTTCGTTCTGTAACAACTATCTGTAGGATAATTACACTTACACGACCTCGTCAGCAGCAGCATGGTCGCTCTCTATCACTGCTCCTGCAGCTTTGCCCTCGCGCTTTACCATTCGCATGGCATAACCATGCGGATAACTCCCGGATTTGGGACCGGGGCAGTACACTACATTTACAAAAACACCATCAGAATTTGTTTTCCTTATACACAAACAAGTCGTGTTCATGTTTAAGTATAAGAAAAAAAAACACCAAAGGCTTCGCAAGCATAGTGTACTGGTGAATTACAATAATGGTTGGGGAAAAACGACCAAACCTAAAAAAAAATCAAAAGCGGACAGAGGAACACACAGACAGGTGACAGCGACAGGGAAGAGTACAGAAGAGGTATGTAAAGAGAAAAACAGGGAGATAGTGCAATAACTACCGAATAAAAGCAAGTACGATGCGATCACTTGTTACTACAGAGCTAATGTGATATGAATACCATTTCACATTCACAACCCCAGATCGGAGACCGATCATATGTGTCAAATGCTGTACGCAATGATGTACACAAATTATTGTAGAATGTGAAATAGTACACATATCTCTACATATAGGTAACACACCTTAAAAGATAAGGATAACTCATGCACTGGCCACAGCATACCACCATTCAACGACACCACCTTCCACCAACAGCAACACTCCTGACAACATAAATGTGGTTTTTGCACATGCTACAGAATGCTGCTGAAAATCAGTGCATACACATAGTTTATTTGAGCAATACAGTATATATTGCTGTGTAGCATATTAGCATTACCTCGCAGCACCAATGTCACATCCAGCCCCAGTGCATGCTTAAGGTTTTTGCCTATATCTTCAATTTCAAACGAACCAGTGGGTACACGCACCTCTCCTCTAAACATGATATTGCGAACATCTATGTTCGGTACAGAGAAGAAAGTTTGAAATCTATCAGTGTAACATACCATGTCCCCTCGAAGTTCAGCGGAGGAAAGTGCGAAACTCGCCCTACACGCATTATACTACTGTCTTGTTCTGCAGGTGTTGTATGCCATGCAGTTGAACTCAATTATTAGATGTAAAAATATGTTTCCAGATATAAATGTACAAGGCTTTTGTGGCACTATTGGTCCAATGAAACTATGTCTGGTGTTTGGACACTGAGTTTTCGAACATTCTGTATGGCAGCAGTTCTTCAACTTCGTGATTTTGTAGACCCCTAGCCATTTCTTTGATAAAAGTTAAAAAATGTTTTTTTAGTGTGTAATCAATTATTTCACTAAAGTAATTTTAATCTAAATTTTTTAATTTTTTGCAAAAACTGGCTTTGTTAATAGCAAAAAGTTACACAGTTATATAAAAAATACAACATTTTCAAGAAAATTAAAATATTTTAGTTTCACTTCCGAGCAATTGTACTACATGACTGATGCTTACAAGTAGTGTGTCCTCGTTAAGTATAGTTTGTATATCTACCTTAAAAAGAAGCACAGACATAAGTAGCCACAGTTACACTCTCGAAGCAGTTGCTCTGCATCGTAGTTAAAATGTAATCTCGCGTCTCGCAAATACATTTTAAGTTCTGGTGGCACCCTTAAATTACCATAGCTGTCAAAGTATACTACCCTATTACCACACTTTTTTACTTGGTCCAATATGTCCCAGACCCGAGGCTGGTATCTGGATTTAATATACCACGCTCAACTCACCTCGGATGGTGTGGTAGGCAGTCGCGCATGTACATGCCTCGGAAATGGTTATTTATAATTTACAAAAAAAAAATTTGTATGTCTATTTTGACGATTGGACGACTGGGTAGTACATGTTAGACCACTTATTTTCCTCCACCCTCCTCCCACATTTCAGCTTTCCCCCACTGCCACCTCCTACAGGGTCGAAGATACAGCCCACCGACATTTTTTTTTTACCTCTGGCGAGAGCCTCCATATGCCTATTGTGATGCACAGCTTCGGCCAACTGTTTATTTTCTTCTTGGCTGTGTTCACCGCTCTCGCAATACCACTAGTGCCACAGCTAAAACTGCAGAAGGTACCGAGCACTGGCAGGATGATGAGCAAGATGCTTCATCTGTTCCCACTACTATTTTGCTTGTTTTCCTCTGTGTCTTCCTGGTATTTTTCTTCCTTCCAAAACTCGTTCCTCTCTTGAATTTAGTTTCATAATCTTTGACACACCCCAGGCAGCTAGACATTCGCCGAGTTTGGACTTGGGTGATATAACTACCATCCTTGCTTTTTCCGCAAGAATGGAGCTGGCGAAATGCCTATTTTCCAAATGGCTACTGGTCGTGTAGGCAATGTCATGTTCCTTGCACGCATCGTACAACGAAAAGACCGGGATGTCACCTCGCTTCAATCTCCATTCTAGTCGCATACCAGGACCACAGTATTCATAGCTTTGAATGTGCATCTCGAAAGGGAGATTGTTGATCCGTGTATTCAACAGTCCACATCCCCTCTCAGTCTTACTCCCACGATGAATTATGGCATACTAAGACAACTTTATCGAGATGTCTACTTTGTATCTTTTTCTTTAGTGGCCAATGGTCGCCATATCACCCAACCTCGAACCTGACATTGGGATAGCTACCTCACCCGGTCTCGAGTGTACTCCCGTTGCCTTAAGTACCAGTGGTTTAACTGTCCACATATAATTTCAATGGATTTTGTGCCACAGACCACATGCTTCCCGTTTGCATCACTGCTGAAAACGAAACTAACATATGTGAATCGCATCATGAGAAGCTATTGAAAACCACCATGCGAGGTACCATAGTGGGACCAAGCAACTGTGGAAAGACATGTGTGCTTCTCAGCCTTTTGGAGGAAGTCAATGGTCTTTGGTTCGAGGGCATTTACCTATATTCGAAATCGCTACAACAGCCAAATTGCCTACACCTAGCAAAAATACTCCAATATGTAAATGGTCTCTTTTATTTTTCACTTAACGACAATGAAGAAGCCATGCCGCAAAGTGATGATTTACCAAACTCTGTGTTTGTTTTCGACGATGTGGGATGTGAGCAACAGTCGGCCATGTAGTGGTGGATTGAATTTATCTACGTCAAACTTATCAACACATGCCTAAGCAGCTTCTGCGCTTCAATGCTAATTTACTCGTTCTATTTCACATGGATGACCTGAATTTGCACCATGTCTACTCCGATAACATTAACACTGACATGAAATTTGATATATTTAAAAGTATGTGCTCATGTTGCTCGCATGAACCTCGTGGTTTCCTTGTGATAGTTAAGGATTTCCCACCCCATAAGGGAAGGTACTGAAGGGGGTTCTATCAGTTCATTATCACACATCAGTGAACAATGAGCTACAAAATAACCAAGTTCGGTCATAGTGGCCTGAAGAGTGCAACGGACAGCTGTGTTACATCTACTAACGATGGAAACTGTAGTTTCGGAGGGAAATTGGCCAAGAATGTCGGAGGGCCGAAACATAATGGTGATGCGACTAATGTATCCCTTGTCTGCAGCATCACTTCAAAGACTTTGCAACCACTGGCAGTACTCCAGGCTAACACCGAGACACACCATCACTCACTAATGGCATGTATGACTCGGTTCACTACTTTAGAGACGAAGCTCAACAGTGTGGGCGAGAGAATAGCCAGCAGGGTTCATATGGCTGTGACTACTGAATTATACGCATTGACTGTAGATGTGCGCTAACTGTCAGCTTTAGGCAGGAAGCTAGCTATTGTGGAAAGTCGTCTCTTTGATACAAATATACTGATTAATAACATGGATTTGCAGCTTGGTACATTGTTCGAGAGTGTGTCCCAATTAACTGATTTTGCTTCCGGCGATATGCTCGAGGCCATAGAAGGATGGCTATTACACAACACGAATTCAGTGTCTGCTAAAATGGAAGCTCAGATTCACTAATTAGCTGAAGATGTGATCAAACTATCTGCCTAAGGAGACAAGCTTGCAGCCATGGAGAAGGAGCTCGATGCTGTAGGCGGACAGGTTGATGGCAAGGTTTTTACCATCACTTCTGCTAAACTGGACGAACACCGTAATGTATCTACTGAGGGTGTCAGCAAGCTTGACGCTTTAAGTGGTCAGCTACAGACTGCAGTCAACATGAAAACCAAACTCAGTGCTGTTGTAGAAGGAATATCTAATAAAGATCTAACTCGCATGAACAAGGAGCGAGAAACACACATCCACCTTTTGTGTGTGGGACTGGCGGATTTTGAAGACCTTAAACGGCACTGGGTTGGTCGTGACCTAACTGATACAATGGTCACTAACGCTGAGGATTTATATCATGTAATTGAAAGTGTGCAGAATAAGTATAAACTGGCCAAGTGCACACACATGGAGCACGGTGCAGCATTAGAAGAGGTCTTCCAACCACTTACATCACGGCTATATAATATACAACATTGTAAAGAAGACTAAAGGTGATGATTTGTCTTTAGCCACATTGAAGCATAAAAAAGACAGATCTCACCAGTGCATGACAGCCATTCGCAATTACCTGTCTTCATACACAATAATATTTAATGATGGAATGTATGGCGTTTATAGAAATAATAAAAGATCGTTCTTGGTGATCAGGAAATTTTTTTTCTACTACATAATTTTTTACAAATATATGACAAAGCAAGGAGGGCATCCCCAGGCCTCTACAAATTGCTATTTAAGTGCGAGCATGGAGGATACACACGAGAGGCACTTCGCCATTACAAGCAAATACTTAGCCTCATAAGTGGATATTAGACAGACAATGATGCTCCCAGAAATACATAAAAGGAGGAGACATATCCAAAATTCAGTATTGTTGCGAACCTGTTTCAAACATAGACTTAGCAAGCGGCTCGGGTATGACTTAGAAGCTCTTAATGGAGGCACTCACCTCGAGTATGTACTCTAAGACGATGTGAATGAACTGGTATCGTGTCTATGGCTGCTAATTATATCTCAGGGAGCTGGTATTAATTCCCACACAAACAAAATTGTGAATATTTTAGAAGAATTGCATGAAAGTGGTTACATATACTAAGTAACAAAGTCTCATGCGCAGATCACCACTGAGCTTCGCCAGCCTGTGCTGGGCTGTGAGATCTGTACCAGGCTGACCTAGTTGAAATGATCCTGTATGCTGCTCTTAATAATGGCCTAAGATACATGTTGACAGTAATAAATTGTTACAGTAAACATGGATTAGCAGTACCAGTTCGCTGGAAACGAGGTCTCGATGTGGCCGATGCAACGCAGATGGTTTTGCATGATAAGGGGCTGCCTAAGAATTTGTAGATAGATCTTGGCAGATACTTCTACAATCCCACCTTACATTCGCTAATGGCTGCGAATAAAATTAATCACTACAATAAATTCGGTTATCAGTAGGCCTCCATCGTGGAACAATTTAACTTCACTCTGAAGAATGACATGTGGCGAGAATTTTCGTTGTGGGGAAGTTACAAGTGGCTAGATATGCTGTCTCTTTTGACATCTGCTTACAATGGATGAGTGCACCACACAATTCGCATGCACCCAATGGAAATAAAATATGTTCTTTGTTGTCGATTGTGTTCAAAAATGTGAAGAGACTGGACTAGCATAAGACTGAAGCACAGATTAGTGATTTATGGATATCACGAGGGAAAGTAGCATTTGCAAATATACACTCCGAACTGGAGAATGGAGGACTACAGGGTTGACAAGATTCTCGTCATTACAAACAACAGATGTATCATCTCGTCGATTTGAATGGTGACAAGATGAAGGGCATTCTTTACGAACAAAAGATTATGACAACTAAGTTTCCCGACATCTATTTAGTTGAGGAGGTGATTCGCCGACGAGGCACCCAGGTTTCTTGAAGTGGTTAGGGTTATATCAGTAACACATTAGCTGAGTACTGAGGTCGGTGCTTACTAATGTGTAATTGGGACCATGCAGCATTGCAAGAGGTGTGTGATTAAGTGTGTATGTACCACAAGCAAATAATTTTTTTAAGTTTCAGTAAATGAATTCTTAGAAAAATAGATGTGTACTTTTTTTCATACACTGTATTCATTATCATGCCCCTGTCTGTGTAATTAATTTCCAGTCTGGTATTACAGAAGACTGTGTGTAAACGGCTGGGCACTTAGCCTCCACTCTCTCATGTTTTCGTAACCTGTTAAAAAATTGTATGCATCTGGTCAAGGATTTTATGGCCATCTGGTCCTCCCCATTCTCACAATTGGCCAGGCTGCATCTCGGAGGATTTCTGATCGGAATGTATTTCTGGCTTGTAATACTACACAGTGAACACATCACTTCATATACATGTCTTGTATGTTAAAATCCCTGAAGACCCTAATATGCTTGGCATCTAAAGTGAGGCTGTTGGTATTCCACAAGATATAGGTTGGGGCAGTGGTGGGCATTAATGGTCTTGGGGCAGGGGTAATGGCTGCCAGGTGCTGTAAGTGTTTTTTTATTTAAGCAATGTGTGTTGCGTGTCGCTGGTTTACTATTCTTGCCAACTCGCACCACGGCTACGGACCAGCCATCGACGGCTTACAGCATTCTTTATTAGATGCTCTAGTTAATAAGCCATAGCGAGGCGAGCATTCTTAATTGGCTCTGGGGTTGGACATCGGCCATTCCATGCGGGCAGCGCCACGGACAGTCTCTTCTCACATGCACTGCCATCGTCTTCTGCTAGCCCTGTATCTCAGCATTATCGACCGACTGGGGGACCGAAACTCTAGCAGTGTGAGAGAGTGATCATGCTGCCGCTGATTATGTTTTATAAGTGTAATTATCCTACTCCTAGTTGTTACAGAACGAAATGTTTTACTGTGTGCGAGTTAGGCTGTTTCATGAATGTGCATTATTCCTTCTCCTAACACTTCTCATGCTATGGCAGAATTGTGGTCAGGGCATCGGGCTGGCGAGCTCAGGGTAGCCAGTACGATCCCATGTGCCTCCTGCATTTTTCGAGTTCACAAACTACTACAAATAATTCTCAGCGCTTCTAGCAGCTGCCATTTGAACTATATTCCCGGATGCTTTCTGCCTCTGCAGGCACATAGTGAGCCAACACACACAACATTGCTGTGCTGAGGCGAGAGCGTGAAGTCAAGACATTGAGAATGGACAAGAGGTATGAAGAAGACTGGGAGTACACTGAGACAACTTCACAGGATAGAACCTCGGGTCCTGGTGGAGAGCTGAGATGGGGAAAAAAACCCTAGCCCTAGCATTATGGTGGGGACCTGGGAGGGATAGCACTGAGAAAACCATGGGTATGTGGGAGCAATATCTTAGAGAAAACCTGAGGACTTGGGAGGGATATCATGGAGAAAACCCCGGTATCTGGGAGGGATAGAACAGAGAAAACTCTGGCATCCTGGCAGGGACCTGGGAGGGACAGCATGGAGAAAACCTCTCCCAAGGAATGCAAGAGCATGAAATGGGGACATCTAGCAGGAAGGAATTAGGGGGCATGAGGAAATAAAGGACATCGGAAGGGCTATGAGAAAACCCTTACATGGAATAAAAGAGCATTAAGTGGTGACATCTAATATGGCTGCCATTGGCCAGGAATGAGAAAGCAGGAGGGTAAATCCAACATGGCCGACATTGACAAGTAATGCCAGAGCAGGAAATAGCTGTGTGGCATCGTCCAAGATGGCCGTGGTGGCTCCCCGCTGGCCTGCCCTACGTTACTGTCCCAGAACTTGCAATTTCTAACTACTCGTGTGTTTTCTCTATAAATTATAATATTTAATTTGAAATTAAAATGAAAAAAAAAGTTGTGATAAATAGGTGAATTGGAAATGCCTAGTACGAAAAATATCTTATGTAAAAAATATTACACTGAATGCGCACGAATTCAGTGTACTGTCCCTTTGGTGCAATTTTCTAGATTTGGTTACGCTTTATTTGCATATGGTGGACGAATATACCGGAAGTAGAAACTTAGCAGGACTTCAGAAAGTTTGAAGTAACTGAGAATGGACTATAACCAAGAATTAAGGGGATCAACCTTTGAAAATGTCACTGCCCCCACTTGCAAATCAATTAATGGAAACCTTGACTGGCATGCGCACAGTAATGTTGACAATGAGAATGACTATGTTCCATAACTTAACGTTCAATAAAAATTATTAGGTAAACATTGTGAACACTGGAATTACTTATTTTGCGTTGTGTTTTTCGCATATAAATCTAAGAATGAGCAAATTTGTAAAATATTTACATTTGTAATAATGCCACAGTTTACCGACGCATCAGTAAAGTGACCAGGCCCATGGCCATGTTAATTTTACGTATTGTTGAAGAATAAACAATGTGCATACAAGTATATATTTAGCCGGGCTTTTAAAAGTGCTCAGTTAACCGAGAACTGGCTATAACATTCTGTATGGCAATTCAGGGATTTTCAAAACCAACTTTGAAGAAGTTGGAGTAATAAAAAAAAATTTGCTCACACGTGGCCACATAGTATTTACACAAAAAGGAGTTAGAGTTCTGTATGTTGTTAAACAGCTGTAGTCTTAAAACATTGAGGGAACAGGGAAAATACAAGTAAAGAGCTGTAACTCAAGGGTCTAACAAGAAATCCTCAATTTATTCTTTATTTGTCGAAGTTAACTGAGATAGGTTCTACAGTATTGCATATTTGAAAACACAGAGTAAAAGGCATATTCTCACTATGTTTTGTTGTTGGTATTGTAAGATTCCTCTCCATCTGTATTTTTTTTGTATTGTGATTGGCGTATGTCTTCTGGGCAATAGTATTAATACGTCTCTTATCCAGAGTTAGTATATATCACAAATATATTTAAGCGAGTATAAACTGTAACCGTGAGCAGCCAAAACGTAAATGGCTACCAATAAAATGATCACGCTTTTACTATTATGTGTTTTCATTTTGTAACGGTTACTTATATATTTACGTTTCCAATTAATGTATGCGATTAATCACCGTTTGCGTAATGTACCATCGACTAAAGATGAGGTAGACCGATCTCGCTGGCTGTGCACAACATGTCTCCGTGTCCCAACATTGAATTTAATCGTTGAGTCGTGTCCGACTCTTCGTGACCCTATGATTTATGTCTCTCCAGGCTTTCCTGTCCTCTACCACTTCTAGAAGACTGTCCGGGCTCCTGTTCTTTGCTTCTAAGAATACTTTCATCCATCTCACTTTCTGTCGTCGCTTTTTCATTTTGCCATCCATATTTCCCAGTATCAAAATCTTCTCTAGTGAATAATTTCTCCTCATTATATGGCCGAAATATTTCGGTTTAGCTTGGAGTATTTGCCATTTCAAAGAGTACGTAGCTTTGATATATTTTAACACTGAGTTGTTTGACTATTTCTTAATATTCTTCTCCAACACCACAACTCAAAAGCGTCAATTCATCAGCATTTGACCTTCTTATTTGTCCATCTTTCACAGCCATATTTTTCCACAGGAAACACCATAGATCTAATTACGCTAATTTTAGTTGGTAAGGTGATATAGTTGCTATTGAGAACTTGGTCAATGTTTGTCATAGCTCTTCTTCCCAGAAGCATACATCTTATGATTTCGTGGTTACAGTCGCCTTCTGCAGTAATCTTAGAGAAAGAAAGATAAACTTGGAGACTATCTCCAATTCATCTCCATCTTTTTTCCAGGGTACGTGTCAGGGATCCAGTTGCCATAATTTTAGTTTTCTTTTTATTTAATGTTAAGCTTCAGACAAGCTTTTTCGCTCTCTTAACTGATTTTCAGGGTTGTGTCATCCGCATATCTAAGATTATTAATGATCCTCTCAGGAATTTTCATCCCACTTTCTCATTCTTCTGAGAAAGTATTTCGCATGTTGTGTTCGGCATATAAGTTAAATAATAAATGTAACAATATACAACATTGTCAAACAAATTTCTCTACCTTCAGCCATTCTGTCATTCCGTATTCTGTTCTTACCACAGCAACTTAGACATCATACAAGTTCTTCGGGGGGCAGATAAGGTGGTTGAGTACTCCCATTTCTTTGAGAACCTGCCATAGTTTATGATGGTCTACATAATCAAACACTTCGGCATAATTAACTAAACAGAAAAATATGTTCCTCTGATACTCCTTTGATTTATTCATAATCCAATATGATTTCGGATTCATCTTCCTCTGCGAAAACCAGTTTGTTCTTCTGGAAGTTCTTGATCCATGTACTAATGAAGCCTTCTTTGCAGGATCTTGACCATAACTTTCCTAGTAAGTGTGATTAGTGCGATTGTCCGATAGTTTGAACGCTCCTTGGTGCTGCCCTTCTTTGAGATTGGGACATAAACTGACTTCTTTCAATCTGATGGCCACTGTTGAGTTGTCCAAATTTGTTGGCATATTGAATGTAGCATTCAAAGAGCATTATATTTGAGGATTTTAAGCAGTTCAGGCGATATTTCATCAACTCCACTAGACTTACCGTTCGCCAAGACGTCTAGTGCCCACTTGAATTCATTATTCAGGATTCCTGGTCCTGTTTCTCAGAGCACGTATTCATTTTGATCATTTACCATATGATTTTTCTTGTAGAAGTCTTCTACGCACTCTTTCCGCCTCTTATTGGTGCCTTCGGCGTCTGTAAGCCCGAATTTTCCTGTAAATGTAGCTACCTCTTGCTTTCCTACTTTGGCATTCCAGTCACCTATGATAGAAACAACATCACTTTTGGGTGTCAAGTAATCAATTCTTGAAGGTCTTCTGCCAATAAAACTAGCCAAAATGGCGTATTGAATTTCAGGTTAGAATACTCTTCAGTAAACAAGTGCTTTGAGAGGTTTTTATACTTCCTCTAACCAATTTGTCATGCAGTTTCATTAAATTAAATTTTGTGAAAGAATTTCGTTCATATAAAACTGCTTGTCTTTTAAAAATTAAGAACTAAACGAACTCGTTCATCACTGTTGACCATGTGACTTTGACAGTTGTGTTCCTCTGGGATGGGTCAATGTTGAATACAAGCGCAGAAGATGAACGAGCGGTCTACCTCATATTTAGTCTATGTGGCGCACAGCTGTCTCGTGAACTGACTCACTCGGCAAGGGAGTCATGTTTCCGTGCTAAGAGAACAGACGACAGCTCAGTCCTGGCCTAATGTCTTTGTAAAAACGAAAGGCAATTCGACGTTATTCTCACTGAATCTGGCTTGTGAACCCCGAAGAAACCCACTGCCGTGGACAAACGTGGCCAGTATTACCGTGCTTATTTTTGTGGAAAGTAGGCGAGCAAGAGCCAACATACTACATTCTTGTGGAGAGTAGGATTGTAAGACCCAACATGGTACATTCTCTTTGGGAGTAGGTTTGCAAGAGCCAACATAGTACATTCTTGTGGACATTAGGATTGTTAGACCCAACATGGTACATTCTCTTTAAGAGTAGGTTCGTAAGAGCCAACATAGTACATTCTTGTGGAGAATAGGATTGTAACAGCCACCATAGTACGTATAATGGTGTCGAATCATTTAGACCACAAAATATTTTGTAAATAAATTGGACGCAAGAAAACCTTATTAAATCATAGGTACTATAAGAAATAAGGCACATATTTCTCCAAATATTTGTGAATGAACGTATTTAAACAATTTAACATAAGCTAACATAGGAGAGTAGGTGAATAGATGTTTTTTCCATATTTTACTTTAATCAATCTTGGTAAGTAGGTGAGTAAGTGTTTTCAGATGGTATATGCGAATTGCAAGGATGGAAGGTGAGTATTTTTACACTCTAATTCATAATTTACCTCAGATTGTATGTGAATCAGTGTTTTTTTTTAAATTAAAGTATAAATTAACATAACCGAAATAAGGCACGGGGAGATTTAATTCCTACCTCTGTCACTGAGAATACTAAAACTTAATAAATTATAGAAATATAATTAAATGATGTACCACATATTTTAAATTTTGTATTCCACAAGACGCACAATGATATCGGTTATGAAAAATTACCTAAAGAATAAAAAAATTTCTTTCTTAGTACGGTGTCCATAACCAGAACTGTTAAGTTTTTAAAGTCAAAAAACAACCAAAAAATTAAAAATTTTAGTTAAGCTGACGAATTTCAGATTATACTGAGAAGAGCTAACCCTAAGTGACACATCTCCTTAGCAGCAAACGAACCTCTCACCCAAAACGCCTGTTCTCAGAAATAAATTTTTAAAAAGATGGATATTCGATTTGCGTGGCTGAAATATTGGCTACTCCATGTACGTGAACACAAAGAATCTTTGTTTATTTGTTCGTTTCGCCTGACAGCGCACGAGCAGTGAGGACAAGCTCCTCGAGGCCTAGACTGTTGTATCCAATGGGGCGTGCGAGTCTGCGAGTGCGCTTCGCTACTTCCGGGGTAAGGAAAGACACAAGAAACAGAAAAGCTGATAGAGCCGCGCTCTTTCCCGGGCGACTTGATCCACACGTGGCCGTCAATCTGGTTTAGTCGGCTGTGGTGTTATCCAATATACACCTCTCCATCCACACCAAGTAACTTAAGGTCCTTGAAGTGTCCCCACAGTGTTTTACATTTGTTAGTTTTTTATTGTTTTTTACTTTTGTGACGTGGTGTGCAAAATAGCATTCATACAAAATTTAAAAACGATTGTAGGTATATTAATGTCCATGAACAAATTAATAAAACTATTGGAATCAAAAAATTTTATATTGTTCCAAGTAATTATAATAACTACATGTTTAGTAAGTTCGAAAATACAGCTGAAAATAAGTCTTGATGTCACACGAATAGTATGGAAAAATTTCTTTAATTTCCGATGTGTATTCTGTAGTTTCATTTCAAGTTCTATGATAAGTCTAGATTCATGATAGCCAGAAGGTATCCCGAAATTCAGGTGATAAAAATTTCAAATAAAAATAAGTGTTTCCTGGCGTTACAAATAGAGAAATACACGTCAACTGAAACTTATCTTATATTAAAATAATTCCTTGTAAATTGTTTGACAACAAATTTAAAGTTAAATAATTGTTTTTTTTTCTCGCGAAATTATTACTGATAGGATGCAAATACTGAATAAATGTTTCAAACACAGCAAAATATTTACATACTTGGACACCAACTTCTCACAGTGTCTCAGAATGTTGGCCAAATATTACTGATTCTGCCATGACTACACAAGAAGACAATAACACATAAAGAACAATTTATTTTAACTATAAACGATATGTCCTTAAAGAACAACAGACATTTGTGAATGTACTGTTTACTTCACTAACGAGAGGAACAAAACATGTGTCGACACTAAACGGCCGTTATAATCTTGTAAACCTCCATACTTGGGGACTGCACACATTCCACGGTTTGCTACCGGCTCCATCTGTATATCAACAATTATTGCATTTGTTTGACTGCATTATTTTAGAAAAATGTCGTCACTCGTTACTTACATAAAATAAATGCTCCTAGTCAGTTCTCTTTCATATAGATAATACCAATTAATTAAATTGGTTGATAACAACTTTCAAACAAGGTTTTGAAATAACCTCACGAAAAATTATTGGTAAATGGATTAAAATAATTGGTTTATAATTTAACAAAAATACTTTAATGATTTACTTACAAAACATTTATGCAATCTATAATTTGCAACTCACAGAGAGCAACATTCTTTTATAAACACTTACTTGCACAGTAAGTAGCAAAGAAAAATCTAATATTAAAAAAAAAAAAAAACTACAACTATTTATTTCCAACCAGTAACAATTTTCACCTTATGACTACGCTAAGGCTGAAATAATATCATGTATTAATTTAAGGTAGCACTTATCCTGAAGAGTGTGTCCTGAATAAATTAAATTAAACTAATGACATAGATAGTTGTCCTATTTATTAATCCATTTAAAAAGTCCAATGGAAGGTGGACGATCTGAATAATTTGCTATAAGAAGTGCAGTACTTTGAGAGACTGGCGAGATAAAAGGAAAAAAGTTGTTCCGAACAGTTGAGACCCGTGGAAATTAACAAAATTCTCCAGCCATATCATTCCGTATCATAGCCATTTTAGCACCAATTGCTACGTTTCGGTGCAGTTATCTTTACATTAAGTTGAGGCTTTTTTACTTGAGAATATTTGTTATGTGACTAATGAAGACTAAACAGTAATATAATAGTTAAAAACGTCTCGAAGACGTGTACCTCAGAATTATATACTTCGGGAAAAATATAAACAAAAATAGTTTTTCGGCTTTATTCGCCAAACATTCACTTGCAATTTATAAGTATATGGAGAAATTACAGCAATAACACGAAGTAAGTGAAATATTCATTAAAAACTGGATTTTATTTAGTCATCATGAGAATATTAACTGTGTGAAACAAGAAGATTTTCATTAAAATAGTTGCTCTTTATGGCAAAACACCATTAAATATCATGTTTTAGTATAGAATTAATGCATTTTGGTTTCAAAGAATTCTCTATCGCCATGTAGTTAACATTACACATGGCTTATTTTTTCTTGTAACCATTCAATTTTATTTATTTATTTTTTCTTAATAGTTTTTAAGGAACCAAATATAATATTAGTCAGAGATAAATAATGACTTTAAATGGTGGCTTTCAGAGTTCCAAATTTTTCTGAAAAAATCAATTTTAGGGAAGCACCACTTTCGTGAAAAACTACATCAACCACATATATGTAGTTTGTGGTGTGTACCATCAGTCTTGGAGTTAATTAATTGCACGTTAATTGTAAATAAAAAATTAAAATTAAAATTCCCTTTCAATTATAAGAGGACTGGTGTTGAAACAATAATCAATGGACTCAAAGTGTAAAACACGGAAAATATATTTGTTAAATATTTATTTGAAGCCAATAAAGATTGACAAAAATGTTGCCTGTTAACTGGATATAATGCTGTGTCTGTAAATTTTTATAATTAACTGCAAATTCATTTACTTAAATTGGTGAACAAAGTGTTCTTACTCAATTTCTTTATAATATTTGAATGTTCGAGTTTTATTATGGTATTTGGCTAGACATTGAAGAATCTGTAAAAGGAAATCAGCCTCCCAGTACATATCTATATTAGGAATATACAGCGTTTGTATTCGCACAGTATGAAAGTTGTTTAAGTAGGTGTATTGTGCATATGTAAAGGCTCAGATATGTTAGTTTCATTACCTGAAATCATTGTGTATTATAAAATTATATAAATACTTTTGTATTATATAAATATATTTTCCATTTACAGATGAAACAGTTTAACGTGTATAAGAAAATATTCATTAACATTCAAAACACAAATCTATTATATAAATGTATCTGTTTCTCGCAGGGCAAAACCGAAGTGTTTTATTATTAAATTCACTGTTGACGACGTATATGAACAAAATATTAACATAAGAAAAACGGCAGCTCTTAAAAAGCAATGACTCTTTCCGCAAAAATATTAATAACCGTTTGATCACCCAGAATATGGAAATCGTCTAAAAGACACTATTTTCGACGAAAAGAGCGTTAAATTTGGCACGTTCTGCACGAGGCTAGTAGGACGTTTTATTCATTCCACATACGTGTGTTGAATTGTTTCCGATTTGGTAAGATGAGTGGGTTAACATACGTATTACTATACTATTGACAACCCCATATGAGATATGTACTCAGAAAAATACTTAGAGACTGACGTTCGCAAATGTTTGCTCTTTTGACAAATTTAAGCCTGTATCACTATTATACTTTCGTTATGCATGTTTACCAAGTGAAGTCAAGGAATTTTATAATCTGCTTATTATAACTAAATTTAAGAGCAGCGAAATCCAGTAGATGCAGGTCTTTGTCAGTTCTGCATTTTCTTCTGTTCGGCTAAAGAAAAGGGATATAATCATGAAAAATCTTAATTTATGTGTGCATGGTTGTGGCTTATCCTATAAAGTTACATAATTGTAGCACGATGTATGTGTAAAAGTGGGCTCTTCTAATGTGCAGTTAGCCAACCCCTCTACCATTCGTAATTTCTTCCAAGTTCCACTCTGACCAACTTTGTCAGCGTAAAGTTTCGCTTATCGAAATCGCACGAACTTTCAAGCATTCTACCAAAATCATGCGGAATCCGCAAGTTAAAATCCTGACTTTGGAATCGAATATTTGTATAAAATAAATTATTTTAGCTAATTGAATATAGCATAAGGTAACGAAAGCAATCACAAAAAATGAAAACTCAAGTAAACAACAGCAGACTGATGTCACATTACAGATGCCGTGTTCAAGACCATTAATTGGAAAAAAACAAAAATCAACGTCATCTTAGAATCTGCTTCTGCTATTTTATGAATTAAAGGCAGATTAATCGCAATAAAATTGTTAACTACGATATTTTCTTCTAATTTTTTATGCCTACAAAATTTAGAGAACAAAATCTAGTCAACTTATTTAGGAAAGGTACGCCTATAAGATCGGGAGAGTGTCTTCGTGTATATAACGTCCAACTAACCATTTAAATTGTTATAACATTTTGTAGGAAAATTAAATAACTAACAATTTTCATGATGCAACCTCCCACAAACACACGACTTCTATATTTATAAATGGCTGGAAGTTTAAACTTATCATTGCATGCATGAGCGTTGATGTTAGCCTTTCAATACATGTGTTCAATACATACGTTTATAGGAATGTTTTGTGGCATAACCATCAAAATATAACCAAAATCACAATGTTCTATTTCTCACCATGTGAATGTGGTAATTATTCACTCCTAATTCCGGCAATGNATATATATATATATATATATATATATATGTATATATATATATATGCAGATGAAACAAACTACAAAATAATATATGAATTTTCCATATTATACTTAAACCCTTATGTACGCTAAGCGATAAATAACGGGCATCTTGTGCATTTCTGCGAGAAATCCTGGCAGTGTTTTTACGCCGTACCAACTTATCTTCAATAATACATTTAATTTCTAAGTTGCCAACGTATTCGACCACAAGAAAACTTAGCTTTCTCTGTGAAAATATTTTTTCTGAGTGATTTTGTGAGTTAAGGAATTTAAATTTTCACATTATATGTGTGTGCTAAAGGGATTAAAATATGTTAATTAAACATATCATTTCAAATTTTTACTGTAAAAAATCTGTTTTTTCATGCTTTTATCCCCAATATTTCATCAATAGTTCGTATAGAGCTGTTACATATAATTTTTCCAATGGGTTATATAACTATGAATAATGCACTTCAAGTCGAAGTACTGTGATTTGAGGGGATGATGCACGCTTGTAATTCCAATACTTGCACACCAGCAATTTTAATATCTGCCTCATCGTCCAGAGAACATCACACGTGTTCACCAAGATTATGCTCAGATATAATAACGCTCAGGAAAATAAAAATTTTATACGGTCAACAGTGATCCAATATCCAAAGAAAATCTCTGTTTAATAAGATAACCTTCCTGTCTGTGTATTTAATGTGCGTATGTGTATGAGTTCGAATGGACAGATGTGGTGTTCAGTGATGATGCTCGTGAGTAGATAGGAAAAGTTTCTTTGTGGTGAAGGATTCATGATTCGGAGTTCGAAGCCGTCCGCCATCATGGTTGGCGTCAAAGTCAGGGCACACGGTCGGCTGCCATGACCATCTCTCCCCCACCTGTCCCATACTGCAGCTAGCCATTCAAGCAACTGATAAACTTAAAAACTATTGTGATAGAATTTGTTCTGAAACTTATTTGAATGAAAACTACTTTTGAAAACTATACATAAATATATATTATAAAAAGTATAAAAAATTTAACCCCCTCCTCATATACCACCAACTACCTTTCCCCTCTCGAAAATCTCTCTCCTATCACCATCACCCCCTTTCACTCCCCTCCCAACACAATCTTCCTCCCCTCTCCCCCCAAAAATCAACAATTCACCAGAATCCCTCACACCACCCCAACACCTCACCCCCTTATCAAAACACCACCCCAAAAAAATTTAGAAATATCGATGAACATGTAATGGTATACCCCTGCTCCCCTAACACACCACCCTAACCATACATAAATCACGACCACCCACCCAGTCATAAAAATTGCCAATTTTTGTTGGCAGTTTAGTCGCCAAGCCTCCACCCATCGTCCATATTTCATCGTATATATATATATACATACATGTATGTACATATATATATATATATATATATATATTCGGTCATTCTGTGGACCACCTGTACCAATTAATCATTAGCTCTACATAACAAATGATCACCCACACACGCCAATCAGTTGCATCGTCCATTGACAGCTAGATTGTGCCCTTAACCTATATGTTTTAATACTGTGTGCTAATTTTTGCTGTTTTACAGCATCTGCAACCGGAGAAATTCCATGTCGCCCATTTACATAAACCTTTTGGTGACGAGACACCCTCTAAACTTGGAGTATCTTCTATTTACCTACTAATATTTTAATTAAAATTTCAATAAAACACAAAACATTTTTGAAAATTACTTTTATTCGGTAATGTGTAACATGAGGAAACACATAGCCGTTTGAATAAAAATACATATATTTTTATAGATACATAGTTCCCTTTCATGGCAAGATCACTGCTCGATTTGCTTCAGCGACCCAGGAATTGTAGCAGGCAAGGTAACCCCACCACTTGAAGTACACCCTTCCATTACGTCATTTCAGCACCTTCTCGATCAAATACAGGCCTGGAAACTTCGTAGGTTCGATCTCCTCGGGGTAGAGACCACCATGGATGGGTATGTTGGTCAGATATTCGAGACAGTAGGTTCTCTGAGCTTAGTTGTGTAAACGTCGCACATGAAATATTTCGAGGCTCCAATTCTCTGCGAACCCTTTCTTGAAGATACGTTTCTGTGTGTAGATACGCACCAGGTCACCGATCTTCACTTTAGGTTTGTGTGGGTCCCCTTTCTTCAAAGTAGCTTACAGGATCCGAAGCAGGGAGTCGTCCTTGATGTCTTCTGGGTTCATGCGAGTGGTAGAATGAACTATGGAATTGTACTCGCGCACAAGTTGCAGCAATAGCTTCAGTCACTTGTAGCTGCCATTCTTGGCAAAATTTCTCCTCATCTTGCCCTTCAGAGTTCTGTTGAACCTCTCGACGATAGATGCTTCGAGATTGCTGTACATGGAATAATGATTTATGTTGTGTTTCTTCAACAGGGTTGTGAACTTCGCATTTTAGTATTGCTTGCCCTGCTCGGTTTGCAGATTAGTCGGGATGCATCCTTCGCGCAACACATCTGTCATGGCCTCCGTGACATTGTGTGCATTATTCACTTTGACAGGCCATGCTCTCTCGTTTATGGGTTTGTACGTTGGTCTCAGGCAAACGATATTCAATCATTACCAGGCCTTCGTTGCTGGCATCCAATATGTCCCTGCTATGGTTTCTGAAATCCATTTTTATGGCGAGGCAGGAAATTGAGATAGCGAATATATGCACGACGGAATTTTTCAACACTCTTAGATTCTTTTCATTTTGTCCCGATGCTACAGTCAATCTGTCGGTACTTAACCTTTGAACATTTGTTACATGCTCTTCTATGGACATCAAATCGCGAACGATCTCCACTTTTACACGTTCATCTTCACCACGGGCTCAGATAAGTAAAAGCGAAAGAATTTGCTCTGATCGGCCAACACAATGCGTAATTCCGAGATGAAACCATTAACAGTTTCGAGGACGAAATGTTTAGTAGCGGCATCTTCGGATCGTTCGGGTTTGCCGAGATTTCAAATTTATACCAGCATCATAAATCCCATCATTTCTTGGTACCAGACAACCTCCATCTTCGCCTTCGTCAAGCTGCAGCTTGGTGCTACTCTGCCCCAATTTCGATATCCTGTAACTCATTCTCTACCGTCAATGATGAACTAATCGAAGCCCATTTCGGTAACTGCCATTATATAGAGGCCAGTCTTTTACGATCACCAAAAATCCATGCTTATCATTCCAGCACAAAAAAACAGGCTCTTAAAATCCAGTAATATCATGCCTTTATTGATGTTGTCATCGTACACTTGTCGCAAATTCATATCGTCCATGCGAAACACCACCAACGCATTCGCATTATCGCGATTCAGTTATTTGTGTATGCGCGAATAAGTCTGGCCAAGGTACACACAGTCCACATTTGTATGCCATCCCATGATTAAGTATCTCTGAATGGGAGTCTGTTTCTCGCATGCTACATCGTCGAAAATAAACACTGAATTTGGCGATGCTTCACTTGGCACGACGGCGTCGTTATGGTTTCAAGATAAATATTTTACACCCAAATGTCTGTAGTACTTGTGACTGATGCTCCTATTTTGGTTGCTGAAGCGATTTAGTTTACACTTACACTTTCTCAAACCGAAGGCCATTCGGTCCCTTGAGCAGCACGCATGTTGTTCCACATTTTGAATATCCAGTTATGATGCAGATCAATTTATTAGGAATAGGCTTCCATGTCGTGATTCTCCGGAGATGGATTCTTCTTCAACAGTAATGTCTATCGGTAGAGTAACATCTTGCTTGACAATATGTATGTTACCACTAATATCTTGTGAGCACAGAACAGGCGGAGCGATTGCAGTGCTGACAGAGGTGGTAATTGCAGTATGTGTGGTGCTCATTGAGGTGCATGTTGTGCTAATTGTGGTGTGTGCAGTGATGATTGCGGTGCATGCAGTGCTGAATGTGGCGCATGTGTTGCGTTCGGTGGTTGCAGAGAACCAGTGCTGCAAATTTTGATATGCCTCTTCAAAATATAACTCCAAGTAAACTCATGTTCGCAAGGTTTGCACTGATATCCTACTTGAAGTTTTCATCCTGCAGGTAGTTGCTTCATGTTTGCACACACTGTGCAAAGCTGTAAATGCATCAGCACATAAGCGACACAGAGATGCATCATTAGTACTTTATGTCCGTTCTGTTCTGAGTACACAATGAAACTGAAATAAAAATGTATAAAAGGAGGCAATTTATATGTATTTATGTCAGTTCACCGCGATATCTCTAAGAGGTAAGATTATAACTGGAAGTGAGATCGTCGATATGCCGCTCAACACTGTACCATTACAAAAGAACATTCCTGGATACAAGTTCTGCCGACCGGGAACAAACATATCTGAAATACTGGCACACAGCAACACTAGCATCAATGTACTGAACGAAGTGTGCAAGCAGCACGGCATCGCTTACCCCTGAACAAGGATCTTGAAACCAGACATTTGGCATACAAGATACTTGCGCAAGTGGTTAGCGAGATAAGAAAATCGTCAGATACCAAACTCGGAGCAAAAATAGCCATGTCGGGTGCTTCCGACATGATGAAGGCCAAGGTAAAGATGGGCGTGGGTGCAAAAAGCAAGCGGAAGGCGCAAGTGAATCGTAAATTGGTGAAAAATGTAAGAAAAGCATGCAATACATAGAACACATAAGCTGACGAATCTTCCATTTATTTTGCCTGTACGCGGGAAACTCAGTGGCCTGATCGGAGCCACGAGTTGTATCGCCCGAGTCATCAACACAGCAACGAATGAACAGAAGCAGTTGTCCAAGGCCCAAAGGCACAATGCAAATATGGAAGCTATCACCATGGGTAAAGAAACGGCCAAGATCTCTACCTAAGGTTAAATTCAGTAGGAGGATGTGTGCAAAACCAATGCAGTAAGAAGAGACAATAATGAAATCTCTTCCAAAACGATCGCTCACGAATGTGGGTATGGAACTGTTTGTGTACTAATTGATAAAAGCTCATTTTCGCAGAGGTTTCATGCGATATGCTTTTTCCTCTAAAAACATATGTGACGAATGTGCCGTAATCAACCTGGACTGAACAGCAGGGCCTGGTACTCACTGGTTTTCTTATGTGATATGTGGAAAATGTCAGACTACAACGGAAGTTTCGGGAATTAGTGTCCTCCACCCTTGCTGCGAGAGTAGCTGAAAGATTCCAATCTGACTAGCAACTACATGATGGAGAAGGTGCCGAATACATGGAACTGTGGACAATTACGTCTTCACTTTGTTGTTCGTTTGTACAATTAATTGAATTAAAAAACTATACATTGACACGAAACCATCAGTCTTTTCGATAATGCTTACCTTAATGGGTTGCAACTCTGAGCTGCGTTCAATACAATTTCTTCCATTCGACCTGGAGGGAGAATGGTGCATTGGCCTGGTTGGTTTTAAAACCTACAATGCGATAACGAACATCGACGAAAAAAAAAACTGCAAAATGCACTTTGTGAAAAGTGGTAATGTCTCCCACGAGGTAACATTGCTAGTTGGATCTTACGAACTAGACAACATTGCAAGGTACATCGATTTGCTGTCTCCCGACACAGACTTCGAAGTAAATGAAAATTCCAATATTCTGATTGTCATCACATACAGCAAAGATATCGACTCTACAAAACCGGATTCCATTGGATCGATGCCAGTTTTCGAGCCACCCATAAAAAAAGGCATCAAACCCCACGAATTGTAACGAAATTAAATAATCTTGCCTGTTAATGTGATACGAATAAACTGTAATTTAGCGAGTGGTGCATATCTCAAAAGTAGGCCAAGCAATGCACTGCACGAGTCTTCGTCGATAGTGCCTCCAGGTATTAAACTTGTCATGTCATTGCAAAGTATCATTTACGTTTCGGTCGTC
Source organism: Clitarchus hookeri (assembly GCA_002778355.1). Classification (NCBI taxonomy): domain Eukaryota; kingdom Metazoa; phylum Arthropoda; class Insecta; order Phasmatodea; family Phasmatidae; genus Clitarchus; species Clitarchus hookeri. The sequence goes on along the minus strand of NQII01006493.1, from coordinate 89,805 downwards.
GCGAAGTGAGTACGCGAGGTAGTCGTGACAATCATCGAATAGCACGGAGAGTTTGTGAAAATTCGAAACGAAACTGGAGAATATGGGAATAAGATTTATGGTGACGAGAAGCAATAAAACAAAGAACTACATCAAACCGGCAATCAGTATGTCACAGGTCACCAAGATGTTACCACATACCAACGAGATTTTCCTTTGCAGCCTTAGATTCGTGGTCATTCGCCATGTCAGATTACATAAACATCGACGAGCCGATCGTTTTTGAAGATAGCGTCACGAAAATGGAACTTCAAGCAAACCAGCAATTCCTGATCGGACTATGCGTGTTACCATCGGAAGTTCGGATAGAGGTTCAACACCAAGATAGTGTAATTGAAGCTCCAGTCTATAGAATGGGTGCTACCCCACATTCAGCTGGGTACTACTGAATGTACCAAGATGATGAAGAATGTGGAAGATGGCAAAAACATCTGTATTGCTTTCAGGTTGTAGAGTCTCGAAACCTACCTCGGATTGTCGCAATCCAGCGTATCAACTGGATGGTGAAGTCCAGCTTTGCCAAAGAGAAACCGAGGTACATCATCGTTGTGCTAAAGACCAGAAGACATAACAATGTGAAAGTGAGCTGTTCGCAGTTCGAAACAAATCAAATAGAAAATTTGAAAATATATTTGCATAGGGAGAGCTATCTGTAAATGGACATGAACCTTTAAGATGGTCATTACCTGTTGCCATATCAAATGAACGCTCAATTACAAAATTCTTATTATGGACTCCTCCTATCCCCGATACTGAGCCCGGATACCTTCAAGAGTTTGGCCCCACTCATGGTGTTCGATAAGAATAAATATGACGAGCGTATCAGTTTCTAATGTGATCGACTGCAGGATCGAATTCACTATTCATGGAAATTTTCCTCCTCACGTATATGCTTTCTGCCTAACACTTCACGACCAACTCGCATCATACCATTGTCAACACAAAGTCGTGAAGATACTTTCGTGAATGCAGAAGAGGTTATAAATACGATGGGTCATACACGATATCTGTTTAGTCGTCTTCGAGCATAGGCAGCATCAGGGTGTACTGTAATCTGCAGGGCTTTCAGAGTCAGAGCATCTTCGTGCTGAAGGAGAGTGCAGTGTCCTACGACGACGATGGAAAAACATCCCTTATTTGTAGAAACTCTTGAATGAGTAAAGCAAGAAATTGAACGACTTGCTGAATAAGTACTACCATGGACTAGAGTGGGATGAATGCAGGAATCTATACCATCGATTGGGAAATGTGCTGTGCAGCTTGCTGATACAGTATGCGCAAGGACCGATTTGTATGGCGGGGCCCGAGCAAAATCTAAGTTGAAATATTAGATGTGCAGTTTGAGTACGGCTGTCATTCGCTGCGCAAGCAGGCGAACCTTTATGATGACCAGCAGTGACACGTCTGCAACAGGCCAGAACCTGACTGGACATGCATGTGGAGGAATGCACAGCTGCTCCACAAATAGTGTATTCCGTCCTTAGACCAGAAATTCACCATGTATGACTGACAAGAAGTCACCCTGATGTTGGTTCTGAAGAAAAATGTTTTTCTTTAAAACAAGCATGAACAGAGACTAAATAATAGTTTTGGCGTTATAGCATTCATGTATTTATCTGCACAATTAATGTTGTGTCTGTATAAAATCAATAAACTAGAATTTTTGTTCTTACAGAAACCTTCCAGAAAATCTACATATTTCGTAAATGCTACATAACCTATTTATCTATTGGGGTAATACTGACATAGGTCGAAACATTTATGGGATTTCTTATGGATCGATCTGGAAATGTATACACATGCCTTTAGGTTGAAACCGACAGTGCGCCGGATAGAAGGGCGAGGCGGGAGGGAGTTCCTAAGGGAATAAGAGAAGGGATGGGAGATGCAATTGGTATAAATATTTGCACTTTGTGGGGGATTGGCAGTTCGTTGAAAGAAGAGTTTGATTCGCATCATCTATCTTCTGCTGCTTCTCGTCTGAGTCACAGTCTTATTCTGCATCTGCAATGTCTTCAGACATTCCAAAGCTAATGGGTTCTACGAAAGTGTGATCGACTTCTTTGGACACGGTAGCAACAAAGCCACTGACATATTGAAACTGGCTGCCTACAGTAGCATCGCCATCGACCTCTTTGGGTGGGCTGAGTACAGTAGCATTACCATCGACCTCTTCAGGTGGGCTGCCTACAGTAACACTATTGTCATCTGCTATGCGCATGGTACCAATGCCACCATCGGTTTCTTGGGTTTGTCTTCTACCTTTTCAGTCATTTAATTTGTGTCTTCGACTCAGGTGCCTACATGTCTCCTGGAATATCTAGGGTCTTCGGGAATGTTTGGCAAGGGGTCTGCAAAAGTGCCATCCAGTTCTTCAGCTGAGGCAACGGCATCGCCAATCGGCCCATCGACCTCTGTTCTAGTGACAACCGTACTGCCAACCACCCCTGCTGAACAATTCCAAAGTTATACGTGTCACTTTTGTAAAAATACCTTCGATTGCAGCAGCAATACTCAATGACTTAAGAAACATGGCTGTACAAGTAACCTCACCTAAATAAAGTATGCATGTTCGAAGTGTGGGCTGTAGATTTCACAGTTGGATGGTCTAATGACACACATGAATATATGCAAGAGGCTTCCTCCATGTCACACAGAGAAGATCCTTCACAGTTATCGACATATATAATATTCAGGACTTTATGAAACACAAAAAACCCACAATAAATTCCCACAATAATTTTATGAAATAGGTTTAATTAAAATTATTTTCATGGTTACAGGTTGCTAAAATGACCAGCCGTGGAATGGGAGTGTCAAGGGGGAGGTGAACACGACTGCTGGGCGGGAGCTCTGGCTACGGCGCCAACCAAGATGGCAGACATCTCCTTGTTTCGAATCATGAATCATATCCTAGAACGAAGATAGGCTATTTGATAACCGGTAGCCCAGCCAACCTTTCATGTGAGGCACAACAGAGCTTGTTCTACATGGTGTACAACTTCTACCCTTGCCCAGTAGATTTCAAGACATCAGCTCCATCGAGCATGTGTGGGACATACCTAATGGGACAGCGTCTGCCATCGACCCTAGCCCTGGCAACTACTATCGCCCTGTTACGCCAAAAATTACATCGATCATGGGATACCATTCCACAGAAAGACATTCAGAATTTGTACGACAATTAACATGCTAGACTTGCTGCAGTGTGTGACCGTTCGGGGTGGTTCAACTACTTATTGAAGTCTATGCTGTATGTGTTAAATTTAATATTTCGGATGTCCTATGAACATTATATTTTCCTCAGTCCCATATACCACCGCCTTCATCTGTAACCCCTTTGCGGCATGCAGACACGTGTATGCTATAAGGTCTTCTTCTTTAATGCATTCACACTAGTGTGTATCTATGTCACAATGGTCTATTCGCGGTTTCTCCGCAGTTTATGAAACAAACCTTGGAAAAATTACCGCATGTATGACGCGTTTGGTTGTTTGATAAATATTCCATGTATCAGAAGCATTTTATGCTTGTGTTTACATAAATGTACCTCTTTTTGGATAAATTTAACTTTTACTTATATTTTGTATATATATTATAATATTAAATTTTTAATGAGCATGAATAAAAACACGGAAAAAATAGGTATGTTGGTGGTGCCTCGCAAGAAATAGTTATAATACAAAATGGCATGTAACTGAGTGCGTACGAATATGGTGCATTGTCCCTCTGGAATTTGTTAGGCGTAGTTTTAAGCTTTGTTTGCATGAAGCGGAGGAATATCCTGGAATTATACCTTATCCAGGAAATTTATATGTAACCATGAATGGACGTTACTTGAGCCGGTGTGACATTTTAAGATATATTACAATTTAAAGTGGTTGTCCCACAGGTATTTCACGGCAAAGTTTCAAACTTACACCACAATTCAAACGATTTGAACTATTTTTTTGTCAAAAATTAATAAAGGCACTGATTACTGTCAGTGACTTCCTAGGAGACGGTGCATTCTCAAAGAGTACAGCTGGTTTATTACATTTCGCAAAGGTCAAGAAAAATCTTGCTCAGTTTGGTGAAGGAACGATGCATCAAACGTTGATAAAACTGTAAAAATTAAAGATCTCAGAGAAATTATTTATTTCAATTTTTCACAAAATGATATACCATATCCTACAAAATTTTGTGTACGATTAAAACTGTTAAGCTAAAAAAAAATTAAAAATTTTTAGAAGAATCAAATCGCGATGTTTAAAATAGTAAGAATTTAAAATTATTATAATTAAATAATCGTACACTTAAAAGTTAACCATAGATTTAATCTCGATAGAATGTTGTATGGAAACGAATTTTTGTGGATTTACGTATAAGTCATTTACTCATTTAGTCCTCTAATGACTTGTATCTGTCAATCTTCGCAATGTTTAAAATATTTACATTATTAACTATCAAGTTTCAATAAAGTTTCATATTTACGAGCATAACAAAATTGTGTATTTTATATAAACCAATAATTTAATTAGTTTCTAAATGGCAACTCATAAGAATGCGCCATGCCATGAACCAATAAATTAATTTTTTACTCTCATCAAAAATGCTATAAAAAAGTATTTATTGCTATAAAATATTCTAGTTTTTATTCAAACATTGCGTTAAATAAATTTAAGTTATCGTTTTTATACAAAATAAAGTATCTAAGATTTTTACAATATTTTGAAACAGAAAATTTTGTTCAAGAATAGTTAGTTCCTAATCAAAATAATTTGGAAACCTTCAAAATATTTTGAACCTGATTCCAATTGTTTTGGAAGAATGTATGCATATACTGTAATGGTTCGAATTATCAACTTGAATGAAAAAAATAAATCTCCAAACATAATCGCTATTTTTAAATTAATAAAATGTTTTAATGAGCCAACAAAACTATTGATAAATTAACATCAATTTATGAGTTGTGGGAAGGAGACTGATCAGGCAGGCACATCAGTTATGTTTTGTGTAAATACATATTGGTATAGATCGCCAGAGGGTGTATCCATGTTTTTAAGCTATTGAGCATGTAACAAAAAAAACCCTTAAATTTAATTTTTTAACTTATTTTTATTACAACACGGTTACACACTTATATAATTTACAAACATTAAACTACTAACCTTTACTATTAACACTTTATATTCTCTACGAGCGAAACATTCAAAGCCAATCCCAATTCTTTTTAAATTCATTATATACTCTCTTTATATTTGTTTCAGCCTATTAATTCAAACTCATAATTTAAACACATTCAATCCAACTGTCTATTACCATCATTCCTAGTGTCTACTCATCCAGTTCCACAGTCCCGCCCATCAGTCCCACTCTCAGCTTTACACATGGTTGCACACTTCACTCTCTCTGGTCATTGTCGTCACAGCTCGTCGCTTCGATGTCTCCGCACACCTGCCACTTAAGACCCTACAAGGTTCGAGACTATCAAATCGAAGCCCTGCTGATAGTCAGGCGGCCCAATCCGGAAATTTCCTCTCTCCGCGAGTCGCATTGAGGAAGACGAGGGCAGTGACCAGAACATTCTTGCAACAATAACCCCAGACATTAAATCATCAAGAACGGGAAGCAGCACAAGCCCTAATAGGCTTATGAGAGCACACATAAATTTTCTGTGGGTGACTTGTTTGTACTTTCGTGCGTGCTCTTCTCCAGTTACTAGTAATATCAGCACGCATTCGAGGGATGAACGTGGAGGACACGAAGTCAAAGATGCCACCCGCATATCTTCACACAAATCTCCACTTCCTATCACTGTACCTCGCACACTCGAAGGGAAGGGCAAGGGAAACGACTCAGAGTAGCAGTATATAAAAGTCCCCCCTCCGCAAATATGTCCGTCCCGAACAGACACTGCAACATCTGGACGTTCGTAGAATGCCAGTCGGTCGATGTGGACAACCTTAGACTTCGCACGATGGCCCTTTATTGCAAGTCTGAATGACCACATATTTAATATGTTTCAGAATCCTGTATGTGTCTTCCCAACATCTCCGTAGCTTCGGGCAGTGCAATTGTCTCCTCTGTGAGTTGTACAGCCACACGAGTTGCCCTTTCTAAAATACCTCGCCTAAAATTCTCCTGTCATACCGCGTCTTGATCCAGTCGCTATTTATTCTGAGATGCTTTCGAGTAAAATTATGAATGCCGACTAGTCAGCGACATAACACACTGGCATAATTTGTGACAACAGCTTCCTCTTTTTGGTCCACCAAACAGCAGGTGACTAGGGAGACATTGCTCTCTCCCAAACAGCATATTTGATGGTGTTACCCTTGTAGACATGTGAACTGCCTATCAGTAGGCAAGGAGAAACAATAGCACATTTGGATCCCAGTTCTTTGGTTGACTGCCACAATGATCTACAGGTACTGCTCAATATTGCTGTTAAGACACTCGACTATCATATCTGACTGAGGGTGAAAGGCTGTAATATTAATGTTTTTCATCCCCCAACTATCGTGGAACATAAAAGCTTCAAAGTTTCGTGCTGCTGATATGAAAGGAGTTCTAATGGCACTCCAAACATCGTGAAGACACATGCCCTACGAGTGCATCTGCCACAGTATGTTGTTCATGGTATGGAAGGGAATGGTGTCAGGCGAATTAGTAAAGTATTTTTGTGCCCTTAGTAGATACCGACTACCTCTATGTGGCAGGCAAGGGCCCCATATTATCTACTGCCATCCTCTCGAATGGAGCCACAAAATTACGTTTCTGGAGGAGACCATGTCTCCTATTCCTTCGTCCCATCACTTCAGTGCAGGCATCGCACATTCGGCACCACTTCTCAACATCCTCCCGACAATGAAGTAAGTAGATTCTCAGTCTAACACTTTCGATAGTTTTACTAACACCAAAGTGATCACTGGCTGTAATAATCATGCAGTTTTTTTTTAAGAATTCAGGAGCTTAGCATTCTGGAAGGACCAACTGTAAGTATGTGTGTTTTCCATTATTACTTTTCCATTTCCTGTCAAATACACCATTATAAAGTATGACGGAATTACACTGTGCCTAGTATGCTTTGATTACTATACTCAGACTGGCTATGTGTTCCCATTTTGGCTGACAGCCAACTTCATTCCACTCTAGTAATAAATGCAATGTGTGGTAATTTACCTGAACTTTCCTTATACCCTAATCAATCCAAGTAGGTGACCAACCAAAAGATATAGAACCTTGAATGCTTATCCTCCCTACATTAAGTGGTTCATAACTATTTTCTTTCTACCATACACAACGATGAAGAATGGCTCATATGGCCTCTACAAAGTACATGTGCGTGGCTGCAAAAGTATCCAGATTTATGCTGAACTTCCAAGAAATATTCTTTAAAATTCTTTATCTACCGAGTTGTTTGACCTTCGGGATTCTCGAAATTATGCAGCCAGTGAAATTAAGCATTGTTATTTCTTAGTATAAAATGTCTGCCCTAAAGGTAAGTGTGAAATTGTCTTAATTTTGGCCAGAAACTCCCTGTGTGCAACACAGTAATTACTCTCAGATTTCTGCAATACCTTACTGACGTATTATAGTGGTCCTTACTTCCTGTCCTGAATCTGAGATGACACAGTTCCGATGCCTACAGCAACAGAATCAGTATCCAAAATGAATGTACCCTCACAGTTCGGGAACCAGAGGCCTGGCGGAGATATCCGAATCTATTTTAGCTTACTGAAAGCAATTTCGCACTCAGTGGTCCAGTGAAATTTCCTTTATAAATCAGTCACTTCGTTTAGCGGCTTGGTGATCGTGGCGAACACAAGTTCAAATCGATGGTAGTTGGCTCATAATCGCAGAAAACTCCACACGCCTGTTTTTTTAGATGTTGGTGGCCAGTATCTTATTGCTTTGGTTTTCTCGGGATCTGTTTCGAGTACACAGGTAGATAATATATGTCCCAAGGAATTTTTTTCATTCGAGAAAATTATCACTTCAAGGGAACCAGTTTCAAGTTCGTTGCAGTCAATTTGTAGAATACACTGTTTAATAATTACAGATACTCTACAAATTTCCTTCCTCTCACAACAAAATAATCTAGGTAAACTTGGCAGATATATATAAGGGAGGAATTTCAATATCAGGGATTATACACAGAGGTGACAAAAGTCATGGGATAGCAATATGCAAATATACAAATGGCGGTAGTGTCACGTACAAAATGAAAAAATGGACAGTGCATTAACTGGGCTTTCATTTGTAGTCAAGTGATTCGTATGAAAAGGTTTCTGGCATGATTATAGCCGCAAGACGGGAATTACCAGACTTTGAACGCGGAATGGTAGTTGGAGCTAGACGCATGGGACATTCCATTTTGGAAATGGTTATGGAATTCAACATTCCGAGATTCACAATGTCAAGAGTGTGCCGAGAATACCTAATATCAGGCATAAACTCCCACCATGGACAACGCAGTGGCCGACCACCTGCACTTAATGACCGAGACCAACGACGTGTGCGCAGAATGGTCAGTGTTAACAGACAAGCAACACTGCATGAAAAAACCCCAGGAATCAATGTGGGACGTATGATGGACGTGTCCATTAGGACAGTGGGGCGAACTTTGGTTGTATTGGGCTATGCCAGCAGAAGACCGCCTCGAGTGCCTATACTGACAGCACGACATCGACTGTAGCTCCTCTCCTGGGCTCGTAACCATATCGGTTGGACCCTAGACGACTGGAAAGCCGTGGCTTGGTCAGATAAGTCCCGATTTCTGTTGGTAAAAGCTGATGGTAGGGTTCGAGTGTGGCGCAGACCCCACGAATCCATGGACCCAAGTTGTCAACAAGGAACTGTGCAAGCTGGTGGTGGCTCCATAATGGTGTGGGCTGTTTTTACATGGAATGGACTGGGTCCTCTGGTCCAACTGAACCGATCATTGACTGGAAAGGGTTATGTTCAGCTACTTAGAGACCACTTTCAGCCATTCATGGACATCATGTACCCAAACAACGATGGAATTTTTATGGATGACAATGCGCCATGTCACCGGGCCACAATTGTTTGCGATTGGTTTGAAGAACATTCTGGACAATTCCAGTGAATGATTTGGCTGCCAAGATCGCCCGACATGAATCCCATGGAACATTTATGTGACAAAATTGAGAAATCAGTTCGTGCACTAACTTCTGCACTGGCAACACTTTCGCAATTACGGATGTCTATAGAGGCAGCATGGCTCAATATTTCTTCCGGGGACTACCAACGACTTGTTGAGTCCATGCCACTTCGAGTTGCTGCACTTCGTCGGGCAAAAGGAAGCCCGACACGATATTAGGAGGTATCCCATGACTTTTGTCGCCTCAGTGTAATGTGTCAAGAGTATTGCATAGCTCAAAAGGAAATGTTTTAATTGCCGGGTTCCTCTCCCTTGAACACACAAAGGCAGTTTTCTCTTGGTCCTGAGGGGCCACTTCACATTACAGTACCCACTATTCATATGTAAAATAATTATTCCGTTAGGTCTTGCTAGGCTTTTCAGTGTGTCGTCTACCCTTGCAAATGGACAGCAGTCTTTCTTCGTTACATGATTAAGCAAATGAGAACCAACACAAAATATCAGAAAGCCATTTTTATTCTTAAGAAGTACACCAGGGGAAGACCATGGTCAAACTTATAGTTCTATTACGCCTAGCTCTTTCATTTCCTTTAGAATACCACAAACTGACTCACGCAAAGCTAGTGGTTGTCGTCTTGGTAGTTGGTTTTTGGTTCTAGCATATTCTCTATTAATGTAGTGGCAGGTAGCATAGTCTTTCTAAGGTCATATGGTCAACAGGAGAAGGCATCACTATTTTCCTGCAGAAATTCAAAGACATCCTTTTTCTGTCACCAGTTGATGTTTCCCTTTATTCTTACTAGCAGTTCCTCGAATAGAGCGCATTTCATTTTTTTTTTACTCTAGGAGCTTCTGGAACATTTGGAATAACTAGTGTGACCTGCTTGTTAACCCCTACAATGGCCTCTACCTCAAGACGAATGGCACTATCGGACAAATTAGTCATTCTAACTGGCAAATTGTAAGAGTTTGAAGATACCAAAGACCTTGCTACAGAGTCACTGCCTGGCAGGATGGCACCATTCTATGCTGGCTAGACCCAAATTTCTCACAAATTCCCTTGAAATTTACTTGTAATGACAATTTCACTAGAAACAGTGGGTTGACGACAGACTACTGGGTAGCTCATTGGCGAGGTTAAGACTTTCCAAGTGGACACCACCAACTCGGTTCTGCCAACCCATAGCACTCCAAGTCGAGTATCGATACAGCACCCCAGCCTACGTAGTACTTCCAACCCTAAGATACATTCATCTTCTATTTCTGCTTTGTAAATTTCGTGCTCTAGGCTAAGGCCAAGTAACTTTTAAGTTCACCTTTCTTTTACCTATAACTGATGTATCATGTGTTACAATAGTCAAATAACAATGTTGTATACTATCGTCGGTCGATCGAGACAGGGAATGCCTCAGGATGTCGGGTCCTACTACTATTGTAGTCGCCCCAGTGTCGACGACCATCTGACAAGGAACATAATTCAGGTTACCCTCCGCCAAATGGCATCCGGAACCTTATCAACCGAACATATGTGTAAGAACATTGGATTCTTCCCTCAAGCAGTCACCGATCTGTGTATACGGAATGTGCTGTACTCTCACCTACCTCTTGCTGTCCATTTTCCTTTTAGTGCTGTTGTAGGTAGTATGATCACAATTCTCCTGTCTGTCCAGATGACCAATAATCATGGCAGGGGGGTGGGGGGCGGAGGTGAAGTTGTAGTGCGGACCCTGGAGACGATGTTCCTCATGTCGTCTGCATCTCCTTCCTTCAGTATCTTTATGCTGTCGTCGTCTTCAAACAGCGTCACTGCCTGTACTTCAGAGTGCTGACACGAGTATTCCTGACTCCAACTATTGTTTCCGAGATAGTGCGTCCTGCATGGTCTGTGGGGCAATCTAATTCTCAGAAAATATAGCAATATTTTGTTTCAAAGTAAGATCGTTAGATTATACACTATTAAGTGAGCATGTTTTAAAGCATTATTTCAGTACTTAATTGCTAACGTTTATTGTTCATGCATTTTGTATCCTGCCCGGGTCATGATTCTAATTAATTTGGTGCCAACTTCGGGAGACTATGTACGTTGTGGAAACAATAAGTAGGGTGGCAGTTGCCATGACACCTGCTCACCTGCCTGCTAAAATGTCGTCAACTCTGCTACGCCTTGTTAGCGATGCTTATGTAACTTAGATCCTGATGTGCGTTAAACTGAGTGAGAATCGAGCCCATGGTGAATAGTATAATATGCATATATCCTCTTTCACAGTAAAGCTGTTTTGAACAGGAGTACACATTTAATATTTTCCTGTATTCGTCATTTGTCAGCCCTAGTGATATAATAAATAGAGTAGTAGTTAGGGCCGCCCCCTCATTCCTCTTCCGTCTTCGATTCCCAGCATTCCCTTTGGGATATTATAAAATAGGATTGGGACAAATACCGCTGTTTAACAGCCGCCCAGTAGGCGATGGTCGCCCACGTAGTACCCAGGAGATTATTATTTACATTGCAAGGAATTAGACACGTAATAAAAAAGTAAATTTAAATGTCCTCCAATTTTATAAATAACCATTTTAATATAAGTTTAACTAAAGTTTCCTAATTATCTGCCACCGCTTGTCTGAAATTCTTACATTAAATTTTATCGTTTAGAAAAATATGAGTATTTAAGCAGGGAGTGTTGTAATGTTGCCTGAAGAAGTGCTGCGTAAACGAAATTCTTACATTCAGTGTTCTCGTGGAAATATATGAGAGTTCCAGAAGGGAGTGTTCTTGTAATGTCACTCGAAGAAGTGTCGAATAATTCTTACAATCGGTGTTGTTGAAACAAATGACAGTTCCAGCAAGGAGTATTGTTGTAACGTTGCCTGAAGAAGTGCCGAGTAAACGGGATTCTCTACATTCAGCGTTCTCGTTGAAACATATGAAGTTCCAGTAGGGAATATTGTTGTAATGTTACCTGCAGAAGTGCTGAGTAAACCGGATTCTAACCTCCAGTGTTCTCACTGAAACGTGCAAGAGTTCCAGCAGGAAGTGTGTTATGTAGAAGAAGTGCTGAGTAGACTGTATTCTTACATTCAGTGTTGAAGCATACAAGAGTTAGAGCAGGGAGTATTGCTGTAACATTGCCTGGAGTCCTGAGTAAACGGCCGGCGAGCAGGAGCAGTAAGGGGTACGGCTCGGTGCGAGGTGTCGGGCGAGGCTCGGCTTATCTATTCATGAAGGCGGATGAGGTATCGATCGGCGGCTGGCGGTGGCGGCGCAGGCAGCGATAGCACGTGTTTATTGCCGGCATCCCATTATGATGCGGCGCTCGCGAGTTGCCTCTCCAGCCTCCGCCGTCGCGGCGTGAAGGCGTCGCGACGCCCCCTGGCCCTCGCGCCCAGATGATTA